>CM077648.1:122457494-122549994 GCA_039707465.1 Rhabdophis nuchalis
GGCCAATCACCAGGGGACTGGGAGTTCTAGTCCTGAGCCTGGCATGGAGGCCAGCCGGGTGACTTTGGGCCACTCCCTCCCTCTCAGGCCAGCCCACGGGGTTGCTATTGTGGGTCATTGCTGTTGTTCACAAGCACGGAAGATTCCTGACCTCTGCGTCATGCCAGCTCCTGCGTTTTTCCATGAAGACCTTGTAGCAATGCCCATTATAGGAGGACCAATCGGAGGGGCATCGGGCATCAGCTGCAGTTGCTGTGTGGGAAAAGAGGAAACCCAATGAAGACATGGCCGGGGGAGGGGGGGAGGAGGAGGAGGAGGAAAAGAAAGAAAGGGGGAGGAGGAGGAGGAGATGAAGAAGAAGGAAGAAGAAGAGGAGGAAGAGGAGGAAACGGAAGGGGGGAGGAGGAGATGGAGAAGAAGAGGAGGAGGAGAAGTAAGAGGGGGAGGAGATGGAGAAGAAGGAAGAAGAGAAGGGGAGGAAAAGAAGGAAGGGGAGGGAGAGGAGGAGGAGAAGAGACAGTCCTGGAGCAGAGAGAGAAGTGGGGGGGGGTCTAAATTGCACCCTGAGCCAAACAGGAAGAAAGGCAACTTCAGCAAGAGGGTGTGTGTGTGTGTGTGTGTGTGTGTGTGTGTGTGTGAGAAATCCTAAAGGGGTTCAGAGGCCGGAGAGTTGATCTCCCTGGACCATAAAAGAGACCTTTCTCGAACTCACCACTTAGAGAGAGGGCCACGACCAGCAAGCCGAGACTCAGAAAGACGAATCGCCCCATGGTCTCCTTTCCTTTCCTGCAGAGAGAAGCAAAAAGGGGGGATGAAGAAGAAGGGGGAGCAAGGAAGGGGGACCCCATAACCACTAGGCCCCAAGCCGGGAGCCCCATCGCTTGTCTCACAGGGGTGCGCTCCCCATCTGCCCCCCACCCCCCATTTCTCCCTCCTTGGCCTCGCAAAGGCTTCGGTGGGTGAGAGCAGGGCTTCTCCAGCAGCTGAGAGTTGAAGGCCACAAGCCTTAGAGTGGCCGAGTTTGAAGGCCTCTGGGTTAGAGTACGTCCTGCACTGCCATGTTACGGTTGGGGGGGGGGAGTTCCTAAATAAGGCTCTCCTATGGGTCTCTCTCTCTCCCCCTAGAGATCCCCTGATGAGATCCCTTGAGCTCTGTCTCCCAGATTGCCTGCTGAAATACAAGCACTGCCTGCAGCCCCTGCAAGAGAGAGTGAGTGAGAAAGTGAGAGAGAGAGAGAAAGAGAGAGAGAGAGAGTGAGAGAAAGTGTAAGAGAGAGAACAAGAGAGTGAGAGAGAGCAAGAAAGAGAGAGAGTATGTGTGAGAGAGAGAAAGTGTAAGAGAGAACAAGAGAGCGAGAAAGAGAAAGTGAGAAAGAGAAAGAGAGAATGTGAGTGAGAGAGAGCAAGAAAAAGAGAACGTATGTGTGTGAGAGAGAGAGAGAAAGTGAAAGAGAGAAAGAATGTGAGAGAAAGAGAGAGAGTGTGAGAGAGAGAAAGTGAGAGAGTGTGAGAGGGAGAGTGTAAGAGAGAACAAGAGAGCGAGAAAGAGAGAAAGAGAGAGAGAGCGAAAGTGTGAGAGAGAGAGAATGTGTGAGAGAGAATGTAAGAGAGAGAACAAGAGAGTGAGAAAGAGAGAGAGAGTGAGTGAGAGAGCAAGAGAAAGAGAGAGCGAAAATGAGAGAGTAAGAGAAAGTGTGTGTGAGAGAGAAAGAGTGAGAGAGAGTGAGAGAACAAGAGAGAGAGAGAGAGAGAATGTGAGAGAGAGAATGTAAGAGAGAGAGCAAGAGAGTGAGAAAGAGAAAGTGAGTGAGAGAGCAAGAGAAAGAGAGAGAGAAAGTGAGAGAGTAAGAGAAAGTGTGTGAGAGAAAGTGTAAGAGATCGAACAAGAGAGAGAGAGAAAGAAAGAAAGAGAGAGAAAGTGAGTGAGAGACAGAACGTGTGTGTGCGCGTGAGAGAGAGGAGCTTCAGGGGCCTCCCATGTCAGGTGCCCACAGGTGGGAGAGCCCCACTCACCTGTCCCTTCAACTGCACAGGTGGGACGTCTGCTCAGGGCCAACTCCAGGTTCCCCTCCTGCAAAGGGAATGGAGGCCTTTATAGGCCAGGCAGGGGGTGGGATTCTGCTGGGAGGGGAGGGGGCAGAGAGAGGGAGAGAGAGAGAGGCCTCTTTGTATGAGAGGTTTCCTCTAACAACCAGGATGTTCCTTGTGTGCACACAAAATAACCTTAATCTAATGGGATTTACATCCTCCCAGGGATAATCTTGCAATTTCAGCTCGTCCATCCAGCCCCTGCTCAGGGCAGCCATCCAAAGGAAAGCACCTGGGACACCTGCCTGATTATCCCACCCCCTTGGGGGGCATCCTGAGAAGGATCCTCTCCCCCACCTCACCTGGGTCTTGGGGCTGCTATGGTTTGTGATTTGTGCGGGAGATTTCTCTAACTTTCCTTCAGGACCTGCGAGGATGGACAGCTCCCTTCCTCCTTCCCAGCGGTGGGGGGCTTTGCTCCGTTCCCACAATACGCCAAGACCTCAACCCGGGTTAAGAAAAGGGAAACGGCTGCTTCGTTCGCACAACCTGCTGAAGGAATGGCTGGGTTCTGAAGTAACACCAAACCACCAAACCACACAACTGAGTCTCACCTGCAAACTCCCTCCAACACCTCCTTCAAAATCCAAGAAAGGAAGCCCCCAACTCCATGGGTTTAGGGCAGGGGTCTGCAAAGTTGGCTCTTTGAAGACGGGTGGACTTCAACTCCCAGAATTCCCCCAGCCAGCCATATGGCTGGCTGGGGAATTCTGGGAGTTGAAGTCCACCCGTCTTCAAAGAGCCAACTTTGCAGACCCCTGGTTTAGGAGTGATAGCAGTGAACGTAAAGCAAGATCTGAGGCTAAAGGCGCGAAATTGTCCATATCCAAAGTTTACCCAAATCCCTCCCCCCCCGAACCACCCCAAGCTAAAGGGCCCACCTCCAGCCCCCAAGGGGGTCCTGTGGGGTGTATCTTCAGGTGACCTCACCCATCTGGTATGCAGAGATGGTTGACCTTGGCCAGACCATTGAGCATGCGCAGAAGATGGTGAGAAGGAAAGTCCCTCCTCGTCTCCAAGATATCTCCTCCAGCATGCTTCGCCCCCCCGAATGCCGAAACCCCCTCCCTTCCCCGTTACTATGGCAGCCGATAGCAAGGAAGGGGAACATAGGAAACTGACAGCCGAATAAGATTTTATGGCCCATCACAATTTATGTTCATTTGTTTTATTTCTCAATTTTCTTTGCAGAAGAAACTTTATCCCAGCCATGTTCAAACCAAGTTACTGAGGACTTGGCTCGGGGCCTAGTTATTTGCGAGACCGCCTCTTGCCCCATACATCCCTTAGACCGATACGCTCCCACAGAGAGGGCCTTCTCAGGGTGCCGTCGGCCGGGCAATGCCGACTGGCAACACCCAGGGGAAGAGCCTTCTCTGTGGCGGGCCCAGCCCTTTGGAACGACCTACCCCCCGAATTACGCACCATCACCGACCTCCGCCTCTTCCGCCAATGTCTAAAGACATACTTTTTTCATCAAGCCGGCCTAGCCTAACCTCCCATGGGGACTTTTAGATAGTTTTATTGGGTATTTTAAAATTGGGTTTTTAGCATAGGATAAGATGGTTTAATTTATATTTTAAATTGTGTATTTATTTTTGTACTCTGTATGTTTTTTAAATTTCCTGTGCGCCGCCCTGGGTCCTTTGCGGAGAAGAGCGGGATATAAATGTAAATAAACTAAACTAAACTAAGACTGGCCCATGATCCCCTGCGCTGGATGCTGGTTGCAACTTTTGGCTGCTTCTTCTGTGAAGTCCCACTTTCTAGCATGGCTTCCCAACATCCCTTCTTCCCGTTTGACTTCATGCCTCCACGTTCTTCTTGTGTTTAGCTAAACCCAAAGGACTTTTCCATGTCGTCGTCCCCCTGAATTTGGGACAGAATGAAACCCCCTCCCTGGATCTCTGCGGCTGCCACTGGATGAAACCCACCAGAAAGAGAGCAGAGAAGAGCAACCAAGAGGATGAGGGGACTGGAGACTAAGACATAGGAAGAACGGTTGCAGGAACTGGGTAGGTCTAGTTTAATGAAAAGAAGGACCAGGGGAGACATGATAGCATCTTCCGATATCTCAAGGGTTGCCCCAAAGAAGAGGGAGTCAAGCTATTCTCCAAGGCACCTGGGGGCAGGACAAGAAGCAATGGGTGGAAACTAATCAAGGAGAGAAGCAACTTAGAACTAAGGAGAAATTTCCTGACAGTGAGAACAATTAATCAGTGGAACAGAAGTTGCCTCCAGAAGTTGTGAATGCCCCAACCCTGGAAGTCTTTAAGAAGATGTTGGAGAGCCTTTTGTCTGAAATGGTATAGGGCTTCCTGCCTAGTCAGGGGGTTGGACTAGATGACCTCCAAGGTCTCTTCCAATTCTGCTATTGTATTATTGCATGATCTCGGCTTCCTCTGCGTGGCCCACTAGCCGACCATTGTGGGTTGGGTTGACCAGAGGGAGGGGGATTTCTCAGAGCTGATCAACACCTTGTCGGAATCTGAGAAGAGGCTCAGCAGGGTCGTTTCTCGGGCTTTAACCCCTTCCACGGGGAGCAGCTCATCTTATCCTTTTATTTCTTCTATCTTTAAATTGTGAGATGTTTGAATCCGGTCCCTGGAGCCTCCAAAAGGGAGAGAGCCCCACAAAGTGCCCCAAGGTCAAAGTCTCCTTCTTCCCTTTGGAGAGGAAACCAGGAAGGAGGAGGAGGAGGAGGAGATGAGGCGGAAGGAGGAAGCGAAGGCTTTAAGCCGCTGGATTGCTTCGGTCATCAAATGCCATTTCTTGGAAGCATTAGCTCAAAGCTTTGCTGAACCTCATTGCAACATGTTTTATGTAACCCCACGTTACACGTACGTACAGGCACACACGCACACACACACAGGGAGGTTTACCATCCTGTACCTGCCAAGGTGAGAACATTTCATTTCTGCTTCCAGACTCTTCGCCCCAAAGTGATAAAACAGACCCAAGAGCTGAGCAGTTTCAACTGAAGCCACTTTGGTACCTGGGACCAACTCTTGGTTGCCTTCTTTGTCCTAATCTCAACTTTCCTGCTTTGATCAATCACTCCAGGTGGTGAATATACTTCATACGATTTCCTCCTCCTCCTCTTCCTCTCTCCCCCACAACCACAACCACAACCCCGTGAGGGGGATTGGGCCCACATTCACCCAACTGCCTTTCCTGTGCGGGGCGTGACTAGAACTCACCGTCTCCCGGCGATTGGCCCAAAAACACCCCATCAGTTTTCATACCAAAAATGGGACTAGAACTCGCCGTCTCCTGGTGACTGGTCCAGAGTCACCCAGCCAACGTCCATGCCTAAGGGAGGACTAGAACTCACCGTCTCCTGGTGATCGGCCCAAGTCATCTAGCTAATTTCACATGTTTAAGGTGGGAAACTAAAACTAGAACTCCCAGGCTCCTGGTGACTGGCCCAAAGACACCCAAACAGTTTTCATGCCTAGCATGGGAGTAAAACTCACCATCTCCTGGTGATTGGCCCAAGTCACCCAGCTAATGTCACATGTTTAAGGTGGGAAATTAAAACTAGAACTCCCAGGCTCCTGGTGACTGGCCCAAAGACACCCAAACAGTTTTCATGCCTAGCATGGGAGTAAAACTCACCATCTCCTGGTGATTGGCCCAAGTCACCCAGCTAATGTCACATGTTTAAGGTGGGAAATTAAAACTAGAACTCCCAGGCTCCTGGTGACTGGCCCAAAGACACCCAAACAGTTTTCATGCCTAGCATGGGAGTAAAACTCACCATCTCCTGGTGATTGGCCCAAGTCACCCAGCTAATGTCACATGTTTAAGGTGGGAAATTAAAACTAGAACTCCCAGGCTCCTGGTGACTGGCCCAAAGACACCCAAACAGTTTTCATGCCTAGCATGGGAGTAAAACTCACCATCTCCTGGTGATTGGCCCAAGTCACCCAGCTAATGTCACATGTTTAAGGTGGGAAATTAAAACTAGAACTCCCAGGCTCCTGGTGACTGGCCCAAAGACACCCAAACAGTTTTCATGCCTAGCATGGGAGTAAAACTCACCATCTCCTGGTGATTGGCCCAAGTCACCCAGCTAATGTCACATGTTTAAGGTGGGAAATTAAAACTAGAACTCCCAGGCTCCTGGTGACTGACCCAAAGACACCCAAACAGTTTTCATGCCTAGCATGGGAGTAAAACTCACCATCTCCTGGTGATTGGCCCAAGTCACCCAGCTAATGTCACATGTTTAAGGTGGGAAACTAAAACTAGAACTCCCAGGCTCCTGGTGACTGGCCCAAAGACACCCAAACAGTTTTCATGCCTAGCATGGGAGTAAAACTCACCATCTCCTGGTGATTGGCCCAAGTCACCCAGCTAATGTCACATGTTTAAGGTGGGAAACTAGAACTCCCAGTCTCCTGGTTTCCATCCACATACTTAACTTAACTGAAAGGAGGAGGAGGCGGAGGAGAACGATGGGGTCCTTGGTGCTCTCTGAGCTGGGGGGGGGTGTCTTGCTTGTCCCCATTTTCTCAAGAGCCAAGTGGGGAGAGGAACCAAGCAACACTCGGATGAGGAAATTGAGGCCAAATTATTGGGGTGCCCCTATTTCTGCCTTCCCCGTCTGGCCCCTCTTGGTAGTTGTGAGCATGGCTTCTGAATCCGGATATTTGCTCTGCTGTGCACACACGGAGTCACACACGGACGGACAGACAGACGGATCTGACTGGTTGATTCAGGAATCAGAGGCCAAGAGCGATGTTTGCAATTTCCGTGTCCTTCCTTCCTTCCTTCTTTTAAATGAAAGAAACAATTACTCCCAGCTAAGCCTTTAATAACCCTAAAGCCACAAAGACCTTAAGGCTAAATGGCAACTTGTAAGGAGAGAACAAGAACCCAGTCATTATTGGCTTAAGGGGCTGTCTTCATTTCTTAGAATAGAACAACAGAGTCGGAAGGGACCTTGGAGGCCTTCTAGTCCAACCCCCTGCACAGGCAAGAAACCTATGCCATTTCAGACAAATGGCTGTCCAATCTTTTCTTAAAGACTTCCAGTGTTGGGGCATTCACAACTTCTGGAGGCAACTTCTGTTCCACTGATTAATTGTTCTCACTGTCAGGAAATTCCTCCTCAGTTCTAGGTTGCTTCTCTCCTTGATTAGTTTCCACCCATTGCTTCTTGTTCTGCCCTCAGGTGCTTTGTAGAATAGCTTGACTCCCTCTTCTTTGGGGCAACCCCTGAGATCTTGGAAGGCTGCTATCATGTCTCCCCTGGTCCTTCTCTTCATTAAACTAGACCTACCCAGTTCCTGCAACCGTTCTTCCTATGTTTCAGCCTCCAGTCCCATCATCCTCTTGGTTGCTCTTCTCTGCACTCTTTCTAGACTCTCAATATATTTCTTAGAATAGAATAAAAAATACAGAAGAACAGAGTTGGAAGGGACATCGGACATCTTCTGGTATCTCCAAATGTGGCCACATTAAGACTTGTGGACTTCAACTCCCAGAATCTCCCAGCCAGCCAACATGTCATGAAATTCTGGGATGTTGAAGTCTTAAAGTTGCCAAGTTTACTCCAACCTCCTGCCCCATAAAGAAAGAATCCCTTAGGAACAGGAATCAAATTAATTCAAAAAATAGAGGAGTTTGGTAAAGTAGCGGGACTTGAAATTAACAAGAGGAAAACAAAGGCCATTACAAAAAATCTTACTAAAAGACAAGAGAATTAGAAGAAACGATGGGAATGCAGACAGTAAAAAGGGTAAAATATTTAGGAATGTGGCTGACATGGAAATGCTTAACAATTAAAGGAGACAATTATGATAAAACAGTACAGAAAATTGAAAAGGATTTGGAAAATTGGAGAAACCTGCAAATCTCGCTAATAGGAAGAATTGCTGTAGTCAAAATGAATGTCCTACCAAAAATCCTGTTTTTATTCCCGGTAATACCAATACATTTAGGGAACCCCCCCCCCCCAACAGATCTAAATAAACGAATAACACAATTCATTTGGCTAGGGAAAAAACCATCCAATTACTTACAATACAATAGCAAAGTTGGAAGGGACCTTGGAGATCTTCTAGTCCAACCCCCTGCCTAGGTAGGAAACCCTATACCGTTTCAGACAAATGGCTCTCCAACATCTTCTTAAAGACTTGCAGTGTTGGGGCATTCACAACTTCTGGAGGCAACTTCTGTTCCATTAATTCATTGTTCTAATCTGTCAGGAAATTCCTCCTTATTTCTAGGTTGCTTCTCTCCTTGATTAGTTTCCACCCATTGCTTCTTGTTGTGCCCTCAGGTGCCTTGGGGAATAGTTTGACTCCCTCTTCTTTGGGGCAACCCCTGAGATATTGGAGCACTGCTATCATGTCTCCCCTGGTCCTTCCTTCCATTAAATCAGACCTATCCAGTTCCTGCAACCGTTCCTCATTTGTTTCAGCCTCCAGTCCCCTAGTCCTCTTGGTTGCTCTTCTCTGCACTCTTTCCAGAGTCTCCTCGTCTTTTCTACATCTTGGCGACCAAAACTGGATGCAATCACTGCAGGAGAGCAGAGAAAAAGGAGGTTTTGGAGCGCTACTATCAGGCAGCGGCTCTCACCTGGATAAGGGACTGGATAAACCTAAAACAAAGAAGAGAATACTAACAATAGAAGGACACAATTTCGAATTAGGTTGGCATGCCTTCATCTGGGATGGGAAAGACCAAACTTATGCTGTACCTTTGCTGGGAAATTTTGGAGTTCCGGCAGGCTTAAAGTTGCCAAGGTTGGAGACCCCTGCCCTAGGCGATGCTGAGCCTTAATTTGAGGAGGGGGAGGGCTTCCCTTTTGGGGATCCCTGCAACTCCCCAAATCCCTGGCTCTGACGACCCCTCTCTCGTCCCTAAGCCCTAGGGCAGGGATGTCCAAACTTGGGAACTTTAAGACTTGTAGACTTCAACTCCCAGAATTCCCCAGCCAGCTGGCTGGGGAATTCTGGGAGTTGAAGTCCACAAGTCTTAAAGTTCCCAAGTTTGGACATCCCTGCCCTAGCAAGGGTCTGCAAAGTTGGCTCTTTTAAGACTGGCGGACTTCAGCTCCCAGAATTGAAGTCTGCCAGTCTTCAAAGAGCCACCTTTGCAGACTCCTGCCGCTAGGGGGAGCGCCTCCCGCCTCCTCCCTCCTCCTTTAGCCGGTGCATCGCCAGGCTTTGGGCCCTGCGGTCGAGCGCCCCCTGCCGGCCTCTTTTTGCAAGGCGCGGAAAGGAAGGAGGAGGCGGCGCAGCAGAGCGCGGCCGTCTCGGCGCGCATGCGCGGGAGGAGCGACTCCGCCCGGGCTCCCGGCATCTCTGAGCTGCACGACACGGAAGTGAGTGAGCGGGGCAGACACGTGTCTGGAGCGCGTGGGGAGGGCCGGGGGGCGCATGCAGGGGATCCTGGGCTGCAATAATCCGCGCCTCCATTGCAAGCGGGCCGGGGAGGGGGTGCATGGCTGGAGGGGGGGGGGTGTCCAGGAGCATGCAAACCCATGCATTTGGGTGGGTGGGGGGGTCGCAGCCTCGGGGCAGGGAAAGGGCGCTGGGGCTGGGGGCTCCCCCTCCCCCGTATCTGCAATAAGCAATTTTTTTTTTTACTTATTGCAATATTTTATTTTTATTGTACAGTAAGCAATAGTTACACAATATTTAATAAGCAAGTCAGTAATAAATGATAAACTTGGTAGGCAATAAATAAGCGCCCCAGGGTGCCTCCCCTCCCTGCTCTGCGCTTCCCATTTACAATACAATACAATAGCAGAGTTGGAAGGGACCTTGTAGGTCTTCTAGTCCAACCCCCTGGCTAGGCAGGAAACCCTATACCGTTTCAGACAAATGGCTATCCAACCTCTTCTTAAAGACTTCCAGGGTTGGGGCATTCACAACTTCTGGAGGCAAGGAGTTCCACTGGCTAATTGTTCTCACTGTCAGGAAATTCCTCCTCTAAGTTCTAAGTTGCTTCTCTCCTTGATTAGTTTCCACCCATTGCTTCTTGTCCTGCCCCCAGGTGCCTTGGAGAATAGTTTGACTCCCTCTTCTTTGTGGCACCCTCTGAGATATCGGGACACTGCTATCATGTCTCCCCTGGTCCTTCTCTTCATCAAACTAGACATACCCAGCTCCTGCAACCGTTCTTCATATGTCTTAGTGTCCAGTCCCCTAATCATCTTGGTTGCTCTTCTCTGCCCTCTTTCCAGTTCTCTGCACTCTTTCCAATTTAATTGCACCCATTTCCTGTCTTCTTATTCCTGGGATCTTGTTGTACAGGAGGGACAAACTGACTAAAGAATCAATTATAAAATTTATATATAGTAAATAAGGGGCGTGCATAAGCGTTATTTCTCCCCATTTCCTAATATATATAATTTTATTGTAAATTAGTAACAGAAAAAAGAACATAAATAAGACATTGAACGAGACAAAGCAAAACTACACGGATACAACTGGGAGTAACCCACCCCCTATATGTACACAGTTACCAAGTAACATCGTATACCACCTTACTACATTCCTAGATACTCCAGCTGTTTCTATTGGTCTATATCTTACATTTATCAATTCCCCATAGCTGCCACTACATTCATTTTATTTACTATCTACATATCTACCTTGTATATCCTTCCCTATCTCTCCTCCCGTGGTCTCTTTATTTCCTGCCTTCTTATTCCTGTGATCTTGTGCATGAGTGAGAAACTAAATAAATAAGTAAATAATGTATATACAAATTTATATACAATAAATAAATAAACCCACCAACGTGCCTAACCTCCCTGCCCCACTGTCCCTAGTGATTCGCACTCGTTTCCTGTGTTCGTTTATTCTTATTCCTGTGATCTTGTTCATGAGTGACAAACTAAATGAATAAAAATAAGGAATAAGTTCCAACCTCTGGGTCCCCTTAATTATCAGAGGGGGGGGGGGCTTCAGGGCATTATTAGGTTGCTGGGACCCCCTCCCCTCTTTCCCCCAAGATCTCCAGGATCTGGGGGTCCGCGTGGCCCCTAACTCCGGGGTTAAGAAGCAGCTCCGCAGGGTTGTAGTGGACACGGGTTCAGCCCTCAAGGAGGGCAGATTTGGAGTTCCTCACGCAGCTGCGGCATGCAAGCAAAATTGAATAGTATCCGCCCCCCCAAAATAGTGAGGTTCCCCTTGATCCCCTAAGTCGGGGCTGGTGCTCCTTTGTCCCTCCAAGTTTAGGAAAGTCCTGCAAAAGTTTGGTGCCATGTTACTCAACCTCGGCTGCTAGAAGATAAGAAGATTTGGGTGTCCTCCTGGACTCCCGGCTGTCCATGGAGGACCATGTGGCGGCCGTGGCCAGGGGGGCGTTTCATCAGGTGCGCCTGATGCGCCAATTGCGCCCCTTACTGGACCGGGCTGCCCTTCGCCCAGTCACTCAAGCTCTCGTGACGTCCCGACTAGACTACTGTAATGCTCTCTACATGGGGCTTCCCTTGAGGTGCACTCAAAAGCTACAGCTAGTCCAGAATGCAGCCGCGTGGGTAATTACGGGAGCCACTAGATGCTCCCACATAACACCTGCGCGAGCTGCACTGGCTTCCTGTGGTCTTTCGGGTGCGCTTCAAGGTTCTGACGACCATCTTTAAAGTGCTCCATGGCTCAGTGCCTAGTTATATGTGAGACCGTCTCCTGCCCTACATCCCTCTTAGACCGATACGCTCCCACAGAGAGGGCCTTCTCAGGGTGCCGTCGGCCGGGCAATGCCGGTTGGCGACACCCAGGGGAAGGGCCTTCTCTGTGGCGGGCCCAGCCCTCTGGAATGACCTACCCCCTGAATTACGCACCATCACCGACCTCCGCCTCTTCCACCAGTGTCTAAAGACACATCTTTTCCAACAAGCCGGCCTAGCCTAACCTCCCACGGGGACTATTTTAGAGAGTTTTAAATTGGGAATTTTAAAATTGGTTTTAGCATAGGACTAGAATAATTTAATGTTTTTAAATTATGTATTTATTTTTTGTATGCTTTTAAATTCCTGTGCGCCACCCTGGGTCCTCTGTGGAGAAGGGCAGGATATAAATATGATTAAAATAAAATAAAAAATAAAATAAAACTTCAACTCCCAGAATTCCTTTCCAGGGGCTCCTCCCCACAGGGGGAATTGTGGGAGTTGAAGTCCACTCATCTTCCAGCAGGCAAGGTTGAGAAACCCCGGAGTTTCCCACTGTATTGGATCAATCAATCAGAATAAAGCTGGAAGGGACCTTGGAGGTTTTCTAGTCCAGCCCCCTGCTCTAGTAGGAGACCCTGGACCATTAAAATCAATCAATCAAATCAATCAGAATAGAGCTGGAAGGGACCTTGGAGGTCTTCTAGTCCAGCCCCTTGCTCAAGCAGGAGACCCCAGACCATTCCAGACAAATTATCTGTCCAGTCTCTTCTTTTTTCTTTTTTTTTATTGAAAAAGTTTTATTCAAACAAGTTTTCCCCCTTTTTACCCCCCCCCCACATATAATATAAATCACATAAAAATAGTATACCCCTCCCCTCCCCCCATCTTAGAATAAAATTCTCATTCAAATATTAGATATTATACCCCCTCGCCTCCCGACAAACATGATATAAATTTCTCTTAATATAATATATATCAATCTCCCATTAACACCATCTTCCAGTCTCTTCTTGAAAACCTCGTGACGAAGCCCCCACAATTTCTGGTGGCCAGCTGTTCCACTGGTTAATTGTCCTCACTGTCAGGAAGTTTCTCCTTAATTCCAGCTTGCATTGTGAAGGATTTTTTTGTAATTGGGAAATACAAACTGAAACCTCCAGTAATTCCTGCGTTTTGTCTTTCCAGCGCTTTGAGGCATGTTTCAGTGCTGGGCCAGGCTGAGGCCTTGGCGGCTGGGAGCCAGCTCCGCCCTCTGGGGGAGGAGTCTGGCTGGCTATCCCCGCCCACCATCCCGCTGTCTAAGTCCCCTTGCTTCTTCTGGCCGCCACCCAGCCTGGCGATCCTCCCAGTTATGGAGGGTGGACGACTTCAGCCTCTTGGCTCCCGCTGGCCAGCCTGCTTTGACCCTCTGGAGACCCTCCTCCCAAGGCCGCTCTCAGGCCCCCCGACTAGAGCGCCAATATTCCCTGAGGACCCGTCTCCTGGTGGTCTCCATCATAACCCTTCAGCTGGTGCTGGCCTGGCTGTATTTCCGGTCGGAGAAGGAGAAGCAGGAGAAGAAGAAACGCATCGAGGAGTTGAGGAAAGTAGCCGTCGGGCAAGGCAACTTCCAGCTGGTGGACCACACCGGGCGCCCTTGCTCCAAGGAGGACCTCAAAGGCAGCTGGATCCTTCTCTACTTCGGCTTTACTCACTGCCCGGATATCTGTCCGGAAGAGCTGGAGAAGATGAGTCGAGTGGTGAACATGTTGGACGCCGACACCAAACTGCCCCGTCTCCAGCCCATCTTCATCACTGTCGACCCCGAGCGGGACACGGTGGAGGCCGTGGCCAAGTACGTAAAGGAGTTCCACCCGCGGCTGCGGGGGCTGACCGGCACACCCGAACAGGTGCGGGAGGCCGGGCGGTCCTACCGCGTGTACTATAGCACCGGCCCCAAAGACCAGGGTGACGATTATCTGGTAGACCACACGGTCATTCTCTACCTGCTCAGTCCGGACGGGCTGTTCTTGGATTACTACAACCGCTACAAGACGGACGTGAAGGTTGCGGAGAGCATCCGGGGACACATGGCCACTTACAAGAGCCTCCTCACCTGAGCCGGGAGGGGGAGGGTGGCGAGGGAACTGGGGGATGGGAGGGGGTTAGTTTGGGACGCTGTCAGCCTAAGGGGAAAGGG
This sequence comes from Rhabdophis nuchalis, assembly GCA_039707465.1. Classification (NCBI taxonomy): domain Eukaryota; kingdom Metazoa; phylum Chordata; class Lepidosauria; order Squamata; family Natricidae; genus Rhabdophis; species Rhabdophis nuchalis. The sequence goes on from CM077648.1 coordinate 122,471,396, forward strand.
AAGTGTGTGTGTGTGTAGACCTGCATGCTGTTTTGGATAGCAGGATGTGCGTGGATTATAGAGGTAGCAATAATCAAGCTCTGAAACGGTGTTTTCGTATCGTCTGCGTATTTGACCTGCGTTTCCCTTTTTAACATTTTTGCATCCTGGCGGTGTTTGTATAACACAGCTAGTCCTCGAGTTACGACCGCAGTTGAGCCCAGCATTTTCTGTGGCTGTCAGACATTCGTTCAGGGAGCTTTGCCCTGTTTTGCGACCTTCCTTGTTGCGGTTGTTAAGTTCTTCAACTCCCACAATTCCTCAGCCAAACAACTCCCAAACATGGCTACTTTTAAGACTTCTTGTGGACTTCAACTCCCAGAATTCCTCAGCCAGTTGGCCGAGGAATTCTGGGAGTTGAAGTCCACCAGTCTTAAAAGAGCCGACTTTGCAGACCCCTGCACTAGACGATGCTTTAAAAGGGTTTGGGGGTCAAAAAGGAACACAAATTGCATTTCTACAAGGCACCTTTTATTGGGGGGGGGGGGGAGCAGAAAAGACCCACTGCTGAAATCTTATTTTTGGTGGGGGAGGGGGAGGATATGTAGGGCAGGAGAAGCTATACAAATTTCATACATTTACATACATGCAAATATATATATATATACATAAATATATATGTACATATGTACACAAATACAGATACAGACACGGAGAGGAGGGGGGCGTCACTGCTTGCTGAGGGAGGGGGCCGTGTACGTGTGGAAGCGCCGGTGGGCCCTTTCCTGGGTCAGGAGGCGCATCGCCATGGTGTCGACGGCCTCTTCCAGGCCCGGCCCTTGCGAGATCTCCACGGTGTAGTCATTGGCCTGGAGGGACACACAACATTCTGGGGGTGAAAAGCTCCTTGGTCCTCTGTGAGCTTGGTGGTTTTCTCGCAGATGTTTCATGGCCCAACTAGGGAACACTATCAGGGCTAGAAGGGAGAGGGGGTCGTGGAGTGGAGGAGGAAGAAGAGGAAGACTGAGGTGTCCTTGGTGCTCTCTGATCTTGGGGGGTGGGGTTCTTGCAGACATTTCATGACCTGTCTAGGGAACACCATCAGTGCTTACAAGCCTTCTAGTCCAATTCTTTTAGCCCTGATGAAGTTACCTGGTTGGGTCATGAAACGTTTGCAAGAAAACACCCAAGCTCAGAGGACCCCGCAGTTGTTATCCTTCTCTTCCTCCCTATTTCTCCTCCTCCCCTCTTCTCCTTCTCTTTCCCCTTCTTCTCCTTTTGCACTCCTCAAACCCCACTCTAGCTCTGATAGTGTTACCTAGTTGGGTCGTAAGACGTCTGCAAGAAAGCCACGCAGCTCAAGAGAGCACCCAGGACCCCACAATTCAGCCCTGAGCTAGAACTCTTCTCTTCTGTGGGTGGGATCCAATTTTCCAAAGAATCCCAGAATCGGAACCACCAGAGATCCAGGAGGCTCATCTACTCAGGGAGCCTCTCCTGAAGCTGGGCTGCTTAGCTTTGGACCCCCAGAGAGATGGGCTTTTAGTCCCACAATGCCCCAGACAGACAGACAGCTGCCCAGATTGAAAAAAAAACTGCTGCAGGGGGTCTCCACACCTGGCAGCTTCTAAGACTTGTGGACTTCAACTCCCAGAGTCCCCCAGTCTGAGAATTGAGTTCTGGGCGTTGAAGTCCACGGGTTTCAGTTGCCAGGTTGGGCGAGCTCTGCTTTGGGCCATCTGCAGCAGATGCTCAATTATGCACAACACAACCTCCCAGGTAGGATGGCCCTCCCCTCTGTGGGGTGACGTGCCCCACTGGCTGCCAGCTTGCCCCAGGCATGAGATTCCTTGCGGTTTTGTCCCGCTGGTCCTGGACTCTCTCTGTGGGGCAGCGGCCTGGCTGACCAGCCTCCCGGCCCCTCCAGATTGCAGGCGTCCTTACCAGCTGCAGGGAGGCCAACATGGCCCGGCAGACCTCGAAGGCCGGCTGCCCTGCCATCAGGCTGGCAAACGAATGCCACTCGCCCAGGCGGCTGAAGCGGGACACCAGCTGGTCTCCGTAGCTGTGGATGTCGAAGGAGGTGCGGGCTTCCTGTGGGGGGAGAAGGGAGAGTTGGAGCCCCCGCCCTTCTATGCTGCTTCCCAAGGCTTCCACAGCCCCCCCCCAAGTGGTTGACAGAGTCAGCCTCTCGTCCCCCCCCCCCCAAAGGATCTGGGTCCTCGTTTGACCCACCTCGGAAGGACGGAAGGCTGAGTCGAACTTGAGCTGGTCAGAACTCCTGCAATGCTGCCTTCCTTCCCAAATCATCATCTTTCCTTCTTTCTTAATCCTCTTCCTTCCTTCCTCTCTTTTTTCCTTCATCCCTTCCCCAAATCACCTTCCTTCCTTCCCAAATCATCTTTCCTACCATCTTTTCCTTCCTTCTCAATCATCTTCTGTCTTAATCATCTTCCTTCCTTTTTCCTTCCTTCCCTTCCCAAATTCCTTTCCTACTTCCCTTTTTCCTTATTTTCCTTCCTTCTCAATCACCTTAGTTCCTTCTTTCTTATTCGTCTTCCTTCCTTCCTCCCTCATTTTTTCCTTCCTTTCTTAATCATGGTCCTTCCTTCCTTCTCAATCATCTTCCTTTTCTTTCTTAATTATCTTCCTTTTCTTTCTTAATTATCTTCCTTCCTTCTTTCTCAAACATCTCCCTTCCTTAATCGTCTTTCTTCCTCACTTTTTTCCTTCCTTCTTTCCTTCCCAAATCATCTGCCTCCCTTTTTCCTTCTCAATCACTTTCCTCCCTTCCTCTTTTTCCTTCTTTAGCAATATCACTTAGGCTCATATATACCACTTCATGGTGCTTTGCGCACCACCAAAGGGCTCTTCCCCACTGCCCCTTGGGAGAGTGTGTGTGTGTGAGTGGTGTCCTCTTGGTCCCTGAGCTCACCTGTTCCTCCAGCTGCGGGCCCATCATCTCCTCCCAGTCGCGGACCCGCCTGGACAGCACCGTCTCTCGGGCGTACTTCTGAGAGTGGGCCATGAAGAGCTCCTGGAAGCAGCAAGGGGAAAGGGGGCGTCTGTCACGGCTGGCCCAGTCTCCTTTGGAGCCTTTTGGGGAAGGAAGGGGAAGGGGTCCATCCCTCGGGGAGAAGCCCCCCTCCCTCCGCTATCTCAGTTGGCTCTTCGTACCACGTTCCTGTGCACCAGCTCCTCGTAGCTCAGGGAAGAGGGGATTCCACCGGCATCTGAAGGCAAAGGGAGGAATTGAGGGGGATCCCCTGAGGTATCTCTGCGCCTCTTCTCTCTTTTCCCAGCCCAGCAGGTGGATGGATGGGTGGGTGGGTGGGTGGATGGAAAGGTGGGTGGATGGATGGGTGATTGGGTCAGGGTTCCAGGTATATCAAATCTCCCAAGGTTTTCCTCAAAGTTTGAATTTATTAGAGATGCCATAGATTTTGTTGGGGGTGTTACTTGGAACCCTGACATTTTGGATGGTTGAATGGAAAGAGGGATGGATGAATAGTTGGGTGGATGGTTGGATGGATGAATAGAAGGATGGATGGATAGTTGGGTGGATGGATGGATGAATGGAAAGATGGATAGTTGGGTGGATGGATGGTTGAATGGAAAGAGGGATAGTTGGATGGATGGATGGATGAATGGAAAGAGGGATAGTTGGGTGGATGGATGGTTGAATGGAAAGAGGGATAGTTGGGTGGATGGATGGTTGAATGGAAAGAGGGATAGTTGGGTGGATGGATGGTTGAATGGAAAGAGGGATAGTTGGGTGGATGGATGGTTGAATGGAAAGAGGGATAGTTGGGTGGATGGATGGTTGAATGGAAAGAGGGATAGTTGGATGGATGGATGGATGAATGGAAAGAGGGATAGTTGGGTGGATGGATGGTTGAATGGAAAGAGGGATAGTTGGGTGGATGGATGGTTGAATGGAAAGAGGGATAGTTGGGTGGATGGATGGTTGAATGGAAAGAGGGATAGTTGGGTGGGTGGATGGATGGTTGAATGGAAAGATGGATGGGTGAATAGTTGGGTGGATGGTTGGATGGATGAATAGTTGGGTGGATGGATGGTTGAAAGGAAAGAGGGATAGTTGGGTGGATGGATGGTTGAATGGAAAGATGGATAGTTGGGTGGATGGATGGTTGAATGGAAAGATGGATGGATGAATAGTTGGGTGGATGGTTGGATGGATGAATAGTTGGGTGGATGGATGGTTGAAAGGAAAGAGGGATAGTTGGGTGGATGGATGGTTGAAAGGAAAGAGGGATAGTTGGGTGGATGGATGGTTGAAAGGAAAGATGGATAGTTGGGTGGATGGATGGTTGAATGGAAAGAGGGATAGTTGGGTGGATGGATGGTTGAAAGGAAAGATGGATAGTTGGGTGGATGGATGGTTGAATGGAAAGAGGGATAGTTGGGTGGATGGATGGTTGAATGGAAATAGGGATAGTTGGGTGGGTGGATGGATGGTTGAATGGAAAGATGGATGGGTGAATAGTTGGGTGGATGGTTGGATGGATGAATAGTTGGGTGGATGGATGGTTGAAAGGAAAGAGGGATAGTTGGGTGGATGGATGGTTGAAAGGAAAGAGGGATAGTTGGGTGGATGGATGGTTGAATGGAAAGAGGGATAGTTGGGTGGATGGATGGTTGAATGGAAAGAGGGATAGTTGGGTGGGTGGATGGATGGTTGAATGGAAAGATGGATGGGTGGATGGATGGGTGGATGGAAAGAAGGATGAATAGTTGGGTAGATGGATGAATAGAAGGATGGATGGATGAATAGTTGGGTGGATGGTTGGATGGATGAATAGAAGGATGGATGGATGGATAGTTGGGTGGATGGATGGTTGAATGGAAAGATGGTTGAATGGAAAGGTGGATGGATGAATAGTTGAGTGGATGGTTGGATGGATGAATAGAAGGATGGATGGATGGATGAATGGAAAGATGGATAGTTGGGTGGATGGATGGTTGAAAGGAAAGATGAATAGTTGGGTGGATGGATGGTTGAATGGAAAGAGGGATAGTTGGGTGGATGGATGGTTAATGGAAAGAGGGATAGTTGGGTGGATGGATGGTTGAATGGAAAGAGGGATAGTTGGGTGGATGGATGGTTGAATGGAAAGATGGATGGGTGGATGGAAAGAAGGATGAATAGTTGGGTAGATGGATGAATAGAAGGATAGATGGATGAATAGTTGGGTGGATGGTTGGATGGATGAATAGAAGGATGGATGGGTGGATGGATGGTTGAATGGAAAGGTGGGTAGATGCATGGATGATTGAATGGAAGGATGATGGTTGGATGGATGCCCTGGGTACAGGAAGGGGCCCATTGGCCCAGCCCTTACCTGCCACGCCACCTGGCATCCCTTCGGAGCCTTCCAACGGGGGCATGTCCTCATCGGCCTCAAAGTCCTCTGTGAAAGCAGAAGACGTTCCAGCCAAGCCAGACCCAGTACAGTCCTCAACTTGCAACCCCTCGTCTAGCGACCGTTCAGTGTTACGCTGAACGAATGAACTGGAAATAGTGACCGAGGGCCATTCCTCACCCTTCCACCCCAAGCCGTGATCAAAATGCAGGTCCTTGGCAAGGAGAGAGGGCCGCCCCCTGGCTCAGCCCCCCAGGCAGTGCGGGAGACGTACCTGGCCCATCGTCCTCGGCAGCATCCTCAGCTTCCAGGTTCTCCTCCTCCCGGTCCATCTCCAGAGCGTCCAGCTGCCCCAAATGTAACTGGTTCAAGGAAAGGGTGGGGGTGAATGGACAATAAAGGCCATCCTGAGCTCGCTTTGGCCTAAGAGCAGGGCTGTTTTTTCTTTGACCTAGGACAGGGGTCTGCAAAGTCTGCTCTTTTAAGACTGGTGGACTTCAACTCCCAGAGTTCCCCAGCCAGCATAGCTGGCTGGGGAACTCTGGGAGTTGAAGTCCACCAGTCTTAAAAGAGCCGACTTTGCAGACCCCTGACCTAGGAGGTCTCCGGCCCACAGCCAGGGGGGCAGCGAAGCCCTGGCTTCTGCACAGCGCAGAGAGGGGGTGGGTGGGTGGGTTTAAAGAGAGGCCCGCTTCAGGGTCGCATCGTCCGATGATTTGTAACTCAGGGCTGAACTGAGCTCCCTGGTTTTCCTTCAGCCCTTTCCTGACCCAGCTAGGGAACATCATCGGTGTTGGAAGGGAGAGGGGGTTGTGGAGTGGAGGAGGAAGAGGAGGTGGACTGTGGGGTCCTGGGTACTCTTTGAGCTTGGTGGTTTTCTCGCCGACGTTTCATGACCCAATTAGGGAACGCCATCAGGGCTAGATGGGAGAGGGGGGTTGCTTTCTGTTAGTTCGCCCTGCTAATTTTGCTGGAAGGGAGAGTTCCTTCCTTCCTTCCTTCCGCAGCCCTTGGTGGGTTTCTTGCTGACATTTCATGACCCAACTAGGATACATCATCCAACTGCAAAGGCCCTTAGGCAGCTAGAAGGAAACCTGAGCACCTAAGCCAGAGAGAAGGGAGCGAGTGAGGAAGGAAGGAAGGAAGGAAGGAAGGAAGGAAGGAAGGAAGGAAGGAAGGAAGGAAGGAAGGAAGGAAGGAGCCGCCCTGCCTCCGCACTCACCATCCTCTTCTGCAGCCTCCTCTGGGCCACCAGGCGCTCCTTCCTGTTCGTCCAATAAAGGACCTCCAGGTCTGTCCAGAAATGAAAGAAATGTATGCATTTATTTCTTCAATTCCCCACACCGCCCATCATACCAAAGTGACTTTTGGGTGGCTTGTAACCTCCTAGTAAAACCCTGCCAATGCATGGTTTTACAAGGAGGTTACAAGCCTGGTCCAAGCATAGATTAAAAACAGAATTCAGAACCGACGAGTAGAAATTAAAACCGGAGTCAAAGACTCAAAGGCTGGCCTGCTGGTTAAAGCTGCCAGGTTAGAAAACAGGAGACGGTGAAGTCTCGTCCCACCTTCGGCCCAATAGCTGGCTAGGCGACTTCAGGCCCATCACCAGGAGACGGTGAGTTCGAGTCCCATCTCAGAGCTGAAAACCTAGTTAGCTAACCTTGGTTCAATCACCAGGAGACTGGGAGTTCGAGCCCCATCTTAGAGCTGAAAACCTAGTTAGTTAACCTTGGTTCGATCACCAGGAGACTGGGAGTTCTAGTCCCATCTCAGAGCTGAAAACCTAGTTAGTTAACCTTGGTTCAATCACCAGGAGACTGGGAGTTCTAGTCCCGCCTTAGCCATGAATGGCGGCTAATTGACTTTGGGCCAATCGCCAGGAGACGGTGAGTTCTAGTTCTGCCTTAGCCCTGAAAGCCCATTGAGTGACTTTGGGGCCAATCCAGCCTACCTCACAGGGCTGCTGTTGCGGTTGTGGGGCAAATAGGAAAAGTGTGTTGGGTAATTTTTTTGTCCCCTTGAGCTATTTATAAAAACAAATAAAGGTGGGGTACAAATAAATAAATGAAAAGTTAAAATCCGGCAGCCGGAACGTCCCCAAGCGAATGTCCACCAGCGACGGCAGCATTGGGGGCCCCTAAGAATTGGGCCCCTCCTGGCCCCCAGCTCCCTCTGCCCCCTTCCCCCCCCCCCAACCTGTCAGTGCTGCTACCCTTGGCTCAGCCCTGCAGGAACCAGCCCCCCCCCTCGCTGCCTGCTGCTTCCCCAGCCCCCCACAAAGCCAGCCGGGGACCCCCATTCCCCACAACTGGCCCCCACTCACCAGGGAAGGTGGGGCTTTTCCAGCGGCTTCTCTGGCTGCCCCCTTGGTTGAGCTCTGGAAAGCAAGGGAGTCTCTTGAGGCAGAGGGTGGGGGGGGGTGCAAGAGGCTTTTGGGGGGGGGGGGAGGAGATAGATACCTACCTACCTACCTACCTACCTCCATCCATCCATCCATCTATCTAATCTCTCTCTCTCTCTCTCTCTCATCTATCTCTATATCTATCTCTATATCTACCAACCAACCTACCATCCATCCATCCTACTATCATCTACCTACCTACCTCCATCTATCCATCTATCTAATATCTATCTATCTATCTATCTATCTATCTATCTATCTATCTATCTATCTGTCTGTCTGTCTGTCTGTCTGTCTGTCTGTCTGTCTCTCTGTCTGTCTACCAACCATCCATCCATCCTACTATCTATCATCTACCTACCTACCTACTATCAATCTATCAATCTACCTACCTACCTACCTTCCATCCATCCATCTAATATCTATCTATCTATCTATCTATCTATCTATCTATCTATCTATCTATCTATCTATCTATCTATCTATCTATCTATCTATCATCTATCTATCTCTATATCTACCATCCATCCATCCTACTATCTATCATCTACCTACCTACTATCAATCTATCAATCTACCTACCTACCAACCAACCATCCATCTATCAATCTATCAATCTATCAATCAATCAATCTATCTATCTATCTATCTATCTATCTATCTATCTATCTATCTATCTATCTATCTATCTATCTATCTATCTATCTATCTATCTATCTATCTATCTATCTATCTATCTATCATCTATCTATCTATCTATCTATCTATCTATCTATCTATCTATCTATCTATCTATCTATCTATCTATCTATCTATCTATCTATCTATCTATCTACCATCCATCCATCCTACTATCTATCATCTACCTACCTACTATCAATCTATCAATCTACCTACCTACCAACCAACCATCCATCTACTATCTATCAATCTATCTATCATCTACCTACCTACCTACCTACCGACTATCTCTCTCTCTCTCTCTCTATTTAGACACACATATACACAAATGTATATACATACAACACACACACACACACACATGGAAGAAAGAGCAGTCAATAGGTTGAGTTAAGCATTACTCCAATCTTCAAATCCCTGTTAACCCATTTTTTTAGAGCTACTCCTCAACTTACGGCTGCTTAATGGCCACTCAACGGTGTGACCTACCTGCAAAGGGGAGGGGGAGTTACCTCCTGGTTCTGATGGCCGTCCTCCACCTGGGCTCAGGTAGCTGCACTTCAAATGCTCAGCAACACAGCCCCCTTTGCAGCTGTGGGTAGCCTCCTGCAGTCACCCACCCTGTGGCTTAGGATGGATTGGCCCGAAAACTGGACATTCCTGCCCAAACCTCCGTTGTTGTTTTTTTTAAGGGGAGAGAGGGCCAGGGTGCCCCCGAACACCCCCCTCCCCCTTTGAACAGGTGGGCGACATCAGCCCAAGGCAAAGGGACTCACCAGAGGACGAAAACCACGACACGAAATCTTCCAGCTTGCAGGACCGCCGTTTCTTACGTTTGGCGTTGGGCAAATCTTCCAGGCCGCGGGGCACCGTGAAGGGTCTTCCTGAAGAGGGGAAAACATGGGTGAGACCTCCCCCCCGTTGCTCCCTCCAGGCCCAGGCAGGATGGCCCACCCCTCTTAAGGGCAGAGGCTGCAGGAAGGATTCCTCCCTAGGTCAAGTCTGCCTGGCCTGCTCCCATCAGCTCAAGTTCTCAAGAAGGTCGTGAGGAAGACCCCAGGCCGGACTGGAAACTCCCCCCCCCCCTTAGAACCCAACCTGCCCCGATGTCTTGGACTACAACTCCCATAACTTTCATTTGGCAGGGGGAGCTGTGGTCCACACGCCGGGTGCTGTCCACAGAACGTGGTCAAAGAATCAAGATGGAGCCAACATGACTTTCTGACCACTCCGAGGACAACCCTGGTCTGCTCTCCCAGAGAGGCTTAAGGGCTGAAGGTGCTGGGTTCAAGTCCCCCCCACTCCCTGCCCGAATGGGCCTGGGGGATCCGCACCTTTCTTGAAGGGTTTGTCTTCTGAGGAGCTGAAGGGGTCGAGGCCACGCCAGGGGTCCCACGTTTCCTGGGAGAGAAAGGAAGCAGCTGGTGGGCCTTGCATCCAGAGGGTGAGGCTCCCTGGGGGGCTTCAGAACTGGGGTTCAGCACCCCAAAAGGAGCCCCATCCAGCCAGTCTAGTGAAGAGAAGGACCAGGGGTGCGGGTGACATGACAGCAATCTTCCAGTATTGGGGGGGCTGCCCCAAAGAAGAGCGAGGGGGGGTCAGCCTATTCGCCAAACCCCCTGAAGGCAGGAGAAGGAACAACAATGGATGGAAACTCATCAAGACAAGAAGCAACCTCATAAAAAGTGGAAAAAATGAAGAGACCCCTACAGAGGAAAGTGTCATTAAAGAAAAATAATAGAACGCGCAGAGATGGATAGATTGACACTAAGAATAAAAGAGAAGAAACTGCATTTTTTTTTTCAACATGGGATTTGTTTTTATCAACGGTTAGTTAATAGAAACAAGTTAGAAACTCCAAAGTTGTCAATATGTGGTTATGTTTTAAGTTTTGGAATGTTTTATGATGAAGGACGTGTAAACAATTATAGTTGAATAAGAATGGGGGTATTGGTTAACCAATTCCATTGTAAACAAGTACAATGACAATAGATTATATTATTATTTACTTTGTTCATGAAACATGAAACTCAGCCAACTGAACATTTAAAAATGCATTGCAAATACTATTGACTGGTGCTAATGGTTGATACAGTTTACTGCCAGCATCCTAGGTATCAACCAAGTATCTTCTTAGGATGTAAGATGTTCCAAGTAGCGCAGTTTTTTGCAGTTCCACTGGTGTTATTGCAGGAAGCTGCAATTTGCTGATGTATTTAGTTGTTATTATTATTATTATTATTATGGTGAGGGTTATATGTATAAATATATTTGATTCAATGCACTTGAAATAATATGAACCTTGGTTGACCATGGAAGTGTATGGAAATATTTTGTAACCAACTGATGCACCTTCTACAGCAGGGGTGGGCAAACTTTGCAACTTTAAGTCTGAAGGACTTCAGCTCCCAGACTTCTCCAGCCAGCAAAGCTGGCTGGAGAAGTCTGGGAGCTGAAGTCCTTCAGACTTAAAGTTGCAAAGGTTGGAGACCCCTGGCCCAGGCCCTGACACTGACAGCTTTGCTGGCTGGAGAATTCTGGGAGCTGAAGTCCTTCAGACTTAAAGTTGCAAAGGTTGGGGACCCCTGGCCCAGGCCCTCACACTGACAGCTTTGCTGGCTGGAGAAGTCTGGGAGCTGAAGTCCTTCAGACTTAAAGTTGCAAAGGTTGGGGACCCCTGGCCCAGGCTCTGACACTGACAGCTTTGCTGGCTGGAGAATTCTGGGAGCTGAAGTCCTTCAGACTTAAAGTTGCAAAGGTTGGGGACCCCTGGCCCAGGCCCTGACACTGACAGCTTTGCTGGCTGGAGAATTCTGGGAGCTGAAGTCCTTCAGACTTAAAGTTGCAAAGTTTGCCCACCCCTGTTCTACAGCATGTAAGAGGGAGGATTTTTGTGTTGCGCTTAAAATTAAAATAAATAAATATTTTTTTAAAAAAAGAAGAAACTCCAAAATGTAAGGGAATGATTAACTGCACAATGAGGGTTTATTAGCAGGGAGAAGCCAATATTATCATCACTGGGTGATTATTATCAATGGTATGAATATTAGCGTTATTATTTTTCAAAATTAATTGTACCCAGACAGGAGTTCACGGGGATATTGAATTTTGTGTGCGTTGTAAGGAAAAACGTGTGTGCGTGTGTGTATCCAGAAGTTGTGGGTCTCTCGTGGCACTGGGTCTCCTGCCTGAGCAGGGGGCTGGACTAGAAGACCTTGAAGGTCCCTTCCAGCTCCAAACTGAGAGACGTGGCTCAGCCTGGCACCGCTGGAAGTTTCCCTGGAGCAGAGAGGGAAGAGCTAAACTTCAGGGCTTGCAAACTACCGAGAGACCTTTTGCTGCAAACTACCAGGCTAAGAAAGGTTCGTTTAGTGACCGTTCAGTTACAACAAGCACTGAAAAAGTGACTTACGGCTGCTTTTCACACTTAACTGTTGCACATTCCCTGGGGTCACGTCAGCCAAATTCAACATTCGCACACTTGGCGACCGTCTCATACGGATGACGGCTGCCCGTATCCTGGGCGATCCCCCCTTTGGGGAACTCTCTGCCAAGCGTAGTTTGTGGGGGAAGCCGGAGTCCCTTAACAACCACGCGACTCACTTAATGACTGCAGGAATCCTCTTCACCACTGTGGCAAGGAAGGTCGTAAAACGGGGCACGGCACGCTTCCCAAAGGTGTTCGCTTAGCAACAGAAATCTGGGGCTCTGTTGCGGTCGTAACACCGAGGACTGCCTCGGTTGAAAGGCTGTAGGGTGCTCCACTAGGGAAATGTGGGGTGCCGTACGGGGCTGCTCCTTACCTTGAGGTGGGGATCGGCATCCAGGGCAGGGTGTCTCTCCCGCAACGCGTATCCTTTGCTCCGGGGGGCGCTCTAGGGGGAGAGAGAAAGGGGGAGGAGGCGTCTCACCTCCGGATCGTACCAAAAGGCACCCCCTGGCCACCCTCCTGCCTCCAAGTACCGTTTGGTGTGCAACGTGTTCCTCTGCTCCGCCCTGGGGGCCCTCCGGACCCTCCTCTGGGATGTCTGGCAGGAAGTCCCCACCGCCATCGTCATGGTCGTCCGCGGGGTTGGCTGCGCCTGGTGGGAGGGTCCCCGGGTTGGGGGGAGGGAGAAGAGAGGGAGAATGAAAGAGGGCAGTGGGCGGAAGGAATGTGTTAGCAGGAGGCTCCTAGAGTTGGGCAGGCAACATATAATCCCATGATGACAAATGGTCATTGTGGCTTTAAGGATGTTGGAATGTAATTAGTGACTGTAATTATCTCCACTCTAAGAGGAAGCCAGCAGAGCGCGCATATCTCTCTCTCTCTGCCTGCCGGATTTGCTGATCTCTCTGCTGATTGCTCTCTCTGCTTGACAACTGACTGCTTGTTGTGACTGACTGTGTTTGAAGAAGGAAGATTGTGGTTTACTGACTGTAAGCAAGCTGCTATTTGTTAAGACTTTGTTTGACTCACTTTACCATCACTGCTTGTGAAGCAGTAGTTTAGTTTTACACCACCAGTAAAGCTATTTTGTTTTTACTAACAGTGTCTGGTTTACTATTTGTGTGTACACTAGCAACTTTCCTCTAGCTGCATATTCCTCTGCACAACTTTTCTGTCTCCCAACAGAGATCTCCCCCAACAGAACGGCCTTGGGGGACGGGAGGAAGAGGTAGAACCAAAGGCCATGAAAGAAACTGGGGCAGATTCCTGGAACTGGGAGGAGGCATCTCCTGGGAGGGAGGGGGGGGGGCTCTGCTGCCTCTTTATATGCACTGAGGATGTTCCCTAGTTGGGTCATGAAACGTCTGCAAGAAAACCACCCAGCCCGGAGACCACCAAGGTCCCCACAGTCATTCTGCTCTGCCTCCTCCTCCTCTCCACAAACCGCCCCTCCCTTCCAGCACTGATGACGTTCCCTAGTTGGGTCCTGAAACGTCTTCAAGAAAACTGCCAAGCTCAGAGACCACCAAGGGCCCCCCCAGTTCAACCTTGAGCTTCAAAGATTCGACCAGTTCACCGAAATGACTCTTCCCATCCAGTGCATCAGCCTGTAGACCCCCCCCACCCCCAAGCTGGCTCTAAATTCTCATAAACGGCCCACGGGGTCTGCAAAGCGAGAGCCCCCCTGGGAAAGGCTTTCAAGACGGAGAGCTTAGCGACGTGACTTGAGCTGGCCTCCCCCTTCTCAGCTGGGATTCTCTATCGGCCCCTCCCCTCACATTCCACTTCCTTCAACATTCGTCTCCCCCCCCCCCTTCAATTCACTGAGCCCCTGTGACTCACTTCCTTCTCCAGAGAAGTCCAGAGCGAGAACGGGGGTCTCGCACACGCTGACCTCCATGGGCATGGAGCCAGCTGTGGGGGCCAGGCTCTGAACACCTGCATGGAAGCAGAAAGAGCCCGTGAGCCCACCCAACACAACTCCCCTGCCCATCGGCCCCGCGAAGAGAGACGCTCCCAGGTATATCAATCCAATTTGCTTTATGGGTGGCAACTCTTTTGCAGACAGGCAAGCTGGGAGCTGCACTTGCTGCTTTGCTTAAATTTCTGCCAGGTTCCCGACAGACTGCGTGCTTAAAATAAAATAATAATAAAGGAAGAAAGAAAATAATAAACAAGAAAATAAAATTAAGCATAAATATAAAATTAAACGTAAATATAAAATTAAACATAAATATAAAATTAAATATAAAAATAAAATAATAAAATGAAAATAAGTAGAGTTAAAAGTAAAGATAAAATGCTAAAAATAGCTAGTTGAATGAAATTAGAAAGTTAAGTCAAATTCAAAAATAAAAATAAACATAAATATAAAAAACGTAAATATAAAATTAAACATGAATATAAAATAAAATAATAAAATAATAAAATGAAAATAAGTAGAGTTAAAAGTAAAGATAAAATGCTAAAAATAGCTAGTTGAATGAAATTAGAAAGTTAAGTCAAATTCAAAAATAAAAATAAAATTAAACATAAAACAGTGAAATAAACATGATTTAAATCAAGGCGAAGCAAAATTAAAAATTGGACTAAACCAAACGAAGTAACGGAAACAAAATTCAAAATGAAAGAAAAGCAAAATTGAAAACGAAGCAAAACCAAACCAAATGTAAGGGCGGAGAATTAAAAGATAAAAGGAAAACAAACTGAAAGATAAAATCGAAGTCAGATCAGACAGAATCAACACCAGAACGAAACCAAAACTAAACTGAAACCACCACAAAAACATTAAAACCCAAAACATCTGAAACGAGACGTGGAAAAGCCTCCCAAATGGGAAGCAGGGACTCGGTGTCCAAAGGAGGCTCCAGAGGGAGGGGGGTCCCAGCTGTACCGTTGGGGGGGCCGTGGCCCCATCCGCCGCCGCCCCTGCCCTCCTGGCACTGGGTGGGCGACAGGCCGGCCAGTTCCAGGACGAAGAGCCCGTTGCGATGGGGGGTGCAGGTGTTCATCCGGAAGTCCTTCCTGCTGGCCAGCAGCTCTCCCTTCCGGCTGCAAGGGAAAGGAGGCCAGGTCAGCCGCAGAAGGCCGCCCCTCGCGCCCCAGGGGGATGGAGGACGGGGTGGGGGCCTCTTACCTAAAGAGGGGGTTGTCCTTCTTTTCCGACTCCTCGGGGGGCACCAGGGCCATGGGGGTCAAGGGCACGATGGGCACCGTCTGCGAAGGCAGCAGAGAAGTTGCAAGAGTGGGAGAAGGCGGGAAACGAAAGGAAGGGCGCTGGGGGGGGCAGGGGGGGGGGATTGGGGGGAAGGCTCCTCTGCTCTCCTAAGCCCTGGCTGGGGGGCAGGAGGGGCTCAGGGGGGGGGCTTCCTTACTCCCAACTATTCCTTTATAGTCCCCGGGGGGGGGGGGGGAGAGGAAAAAAAGGGACGTAGGACCGTTGTCTCATACTTATGACCGCTGAGCGACAACCACCACGGGGCCCCCAAATTGGTTTCGCCCCGTTTTGTGACCTTTCCTGCCACGGTTGTCAAACGAATCCCTGCAGTCGTAAAGTCGGTTGTTAAAAGCAAATCCGGCTCCTCTGTTGACTTTGCTGGCTGGAAGGTCGCCAGAGGGGGGAACACTGCGACCGTCATAAATATGAGCCAACCGCCAAGGGGCTGGATTGAAATCGCCTGAGCACGGGGATGCTGGGAGGGTCGTAACTGTGAAAAATGGCCGCTTCTCCCGGTGCCAAGGCAACTTCAAAGGGGCACTAAGCGAACGATTGTAAGTGGAGGACTTCTCGTACACTTGCAAAGGTGTGTGTGTGGGTTTGTGTGGCACCCCGCCCTGACTCAGAAGCTACCGGAGGGGAGCTGTGGAGCCACACTCACGTTGTGCTGCTGGTCGTCTCTCAGGTCTATGTGGGCTCTGCTGGTCTGCTGGATGTCGTCCAAGGAGAGGAACTGCGGAGAGAAAGAAAGAGAAACTCCGTCAGAAAGGAAAGCAAGAGAGCTCTCTGGGCCAGGAAGGGCCCCTCCCTTGGCTGGACAGAACGAGAGCTGACCCAAGGACAGACGGGTCGCGGGAAATGGCCACCCACTCCTCCTTTGCAATTCAGATACAGAGCGGCCATCATCATGATCCTTTAACAAATCCCATAATCCCAGGGTGGAGTCTGGGCAGCTGAACGGAGCCGAGTGTTTTACTGGCCCGCTGCCTTTCCCTGTCGCCGAGGCAGAGTTTTGTTCAGCAGATAGATTCTCATTGTGCCCAGAGAGAGAAAAATCTGCCTCTACCCAGGATCGAACGCTCAGCCTCCTGACGGCGAGGCGAGAGCGCCACCTTTAAGCCACCGCACCACTCCAGATGCAAACTAATAATGCAAATCTTGCTTTAAAACAATTGGTCCCTTTTAATAATCTAAACGTTACAGTTAAAAGACAAAGAGTGGAAGATGCAAGCATTTCGTATTGGCTCCTCAGTACCGACATCACAATGACGTGGTTCAAATCCGCTTGAAAGACAAGATCTAACAAGAGCATGGATGAAGCCTGTATGATGTGCAGGGAAGCAACCAATGGCAGACCTCACACCCACGGGAGGCGGAGATGGGCATGCAGCTGTTTTTGGATGCGCAAGGAAGGCTTCAATCGGTTAATGGCAACCACCAGGGTGGATAAAAAATGATGGTTTAAAAAAATATATTAAACATATAAGTACTGTATGTTTTATGGACGATGGGTGATAAACTTCCATAATTGAAAGTAACGATGCATAACAAAAATTGATCAAAAATTCATTTTATCTTGTAAGAACAATAGAAAGATGGGTGATTCTTATAAAGCATTTACACACCTTTCTAATGGTGTGTAAATGTTATTGATCTCCACGGGCCTGTTGATGGCTGACCTCTTCCGGGAATTCTAGAGCAGGGGTCTCCAAGCTTTGCAACTTTAAGTCTGAAGGACTTCAGCTCCCAGACTTCTCCAGCCAGCAAAGCTGGCTGGAGAAGTCTGGGAGCTGAAGTCCTTCAGACTTAAAGTTGCAAAGCTTGGAGACCCCTGTTATAAAGCCTTATTGTTACTAAAAGGATCTAAGAAAATAAGGCTTGTTGAAAATGAAGGAATATTAATTGTACAGTGACTTAGCTATGTTTGATGGAAAATCAATAATTATATATGTAAAGGTAAAGATTGATGCACAAAGGCTTGTAACCAGACGACGTGATATAGAATATGAGAATGGTTTTACATTTTGTCTGTCTTTACATGTTTAAAAATAAAAAATATATTAAAAAAATAAATTTAAAAAATCTGAAAATTGAATGATTTAAAAAAAAAACTATTATCAAATTCATTTTAATCAAATGCTTTTGGATTAAAAATCTATCTAAAGATAGCTTTCTCAATTCAATTTCAATTTATTCAATTTATATACCGCCCTTCTCCCTTCCGGGACTCAGGGCGGTGCATAGCCATAGTAACAATGGGTAGTACAAAAGCTAAAATGATACATTAAAATGTATTAAATGTATTGGTCTGCAGTTAAAACCCTGTACTAAAATCAATTAAAAACTATGAGGCCGCAGCACGAAATAAATAGGTCTTCAGGGCCCGATGGAAAAGGCGCAGGTCTGTGATCGTCCATAGTTCAGGGGGTAGGTCATTCCAGAGGGCAGGAGCTGCCACAGAGAAGCCTCTCTCCCTGGGGGTCACCAGCCGACATTGCCTGGCCGACGGCACCCTGAGGAGGCCCTCTCTGTGGAAGCGAACTGGTCGGTGGGAGGTATTTGGCAGCAGGAGGCGGTCTTGCAGGTAACCAGGCCCCTTGCCATGGAGCGCTTTAAAGATGGTTACTAATACTTTGAAGCGCGCCCGGAAAGCCACAGGCAGCCAGTGCAGCTCATGCAGGAGAGGTGTCACACGGGAGCGTCTTATTCAGCATGAAACAGAGCTTAGTTATGTAGCAGGAAGGAGGGTGTATATTCTGCAATATTGGGGCTGTCGGTGAGTCAACAGCAGGCCAGAGAAGGAGCCGCTACGGGCCAGAGACAACAGTGCTCTTTAAAGATTATAATTTAATTCGAGTTAATTTAAATCAAGCCTTTTTGCTAGTTGTTAGGAATGTAATCCTAACAACTTGGGTTGGCAATATATAAACCATGATAGCAATACTGTCTCTTTAACTACTGCAGTAAAATGTGATTGGCTGCTGTTTACCCAAGCGGCCATAAGAGGGAGCCAGAATCACTACTAGATGCTGATCCTTAGATGATGGCTGTTGTGTATGTCGAGTATTGATCAGCGTGGATAATTGTGAGTTGTGCAACTGCTAGCCAACTTTGTGTACTGAACTGTTTTATATGATTTAGGACTCACGTATCACCCGTGTATGAAGAAGTTTTTATACCTTTATTTTCTACGGGAGTAAACATCTATTTGTTTTACAATTCGGTGTCTGGGACTGCTAGTGTGGGTGTTCAGCAACATCTCTCTCTCTACGTTTTGCTGCGCGCCTTCAGTATCCTAACGGGGTTTTTCCTAGTGATTTAAATCGACTTGATTTAAATCAAATCCATCCTGGCAACCGCTTTGGCAAAAGGGAGGAAACGAAGACTCCCTGCAGTGCAGTAAAACTTTGAATGCAGAGCTTGGATCCACCTGGTGGCCTGCAACTAGTGAGCGTCTCACAACAGCCAAAGGAGGCATTTTGTGGCTGTGATTTGCTGTGGTTGTTGGATCCAACACCCAGGAGCTCACCTCTTCTTCTTCTTCTGCGGCTCCTGGTCCGGCGCTGACATCACCGTCGGTCCCATCCGCCCCGACTGACGTGGGTTGCTTCTCCCGCCTGTTGTAAGAAGAATTACGACAGAGAGCCACAGAAGGGAAAGGAGCAGAGTTTATTCCAGAAAAGGCAGGCGGTCTTCAAATTACAACCGTCATAGAGCCTCAATGTTAATGCAACTGACCTGATTATATGACTTTTGCAGCTGTCGTTAAGTGAATGCAATGGTTGTTAAGCAAACACATTACAGGAAGGGATTGTTCCCATTTTCCTTCCTTCCTCTTTATTCTTCTTTCCCCTCCTTTTTTCCTATCCCCCCTCCCCACCTGGATATCCCCCTTTCCTTTCCTTCTTCCTTCCCTTTTTTCCTTTCCTTCCTTCCCTTCTTCCCTCCTTTCCTCTTTTTCTATCCCTTCCTTTCTTCCCCTTTCTCTCTTCTCAAGGAGGGGCATACTCACTTCTTATTGGAGATAAAATCAAGGGCTTGGTACACCAGTGAGTAAAGATACTCCACCTGAGAAAACAAATGCAATAGATCAGAGAATAATCGCCAAAGGAAGAGTGCCCCAAGGAGTTTAAAAAAATTCTGAAAATAGAAGGGATGCCAGAATCTTCAGAGTTTGATGGAGATCAAGGACTTCCATCCCCTGCTAACCATCCCTCCAACCCAGTTCCTCCCCATTAAGAGTCCATTCCAATGACCCTAATCAAAACAATCAGCGTAATTGGCATAACACACGGGTTCTCCCATGGGTGGCTAAGGAATTCAGAAGAATTCTTGACGCAAGGGGGGGAGGGGCTGAGATGGAAAGGAGCCCCTCAAATGAACCAATATCTCTTCCCTCCCCCTGGTCATCTTTAAGCCCCCCCCCCCCTTGCAGGTGTGTCTCCCACCCCCACCCCCCCACAGGGCAATTTCCCACTCCCATGGGGTCCTCCTCCTCTACCTGGTCATCCCCCTTTCCATCACCTCCCACCCCCATACTTAGCTACCCCTCTTGCCCCCCATGGGGTCCTCCCCCCCTCCCCCTTGCAGACCACTTGCCACCCCCCACACCTGGCCATCCCCCAGGCCCCTCCCCCCCCGCCCACCTTCTTGCTGTAGATGCAGGCGGATCCCTGGATGAGCAGCGCCGCCTCGATGAAGTTCATGGTGGTCTTGCCGCCGTCGAAGGAGATGCAGATCTGGTCCAGCTGCGGGCAGGGACGGAGGGAGGCGGTCACTATGCGGCCTCCCTGGCGGGGTCGTTGTGCGAGGACTCCCCCTCCCCTCCCCTCTCCCCCCTCCTACCTCCTCCAGGTACTCCCCCAGCTGCGAGGCCACGTCCACCTCCCAGTTCTTGGTCAGGTCCCGGATGGGCTGCAGGAAGTGCAGGAAGCGCGACTCCGCGCCCTCCATGGCGGCGACCGAGGCGGCGGCGGCGGCGGCCGTTTTGATTTTCCCGCCCGGGCCCTGACGCCATCGGCGCGCGACGCGGAAGGGCGGGCGAGGGCGGTGACGGCACGCGCAGGCCGCCCTCCTGGCGGGGCGACGCCTGATGACGCCGCGCGTTCTGTCCCCGCCCCCCTTTGGCTACATTGTAGCCAGCGGCGCCGGAGGGAGGGAGGGAGGGAGGGAAGGAGCGAAGGAGGGAGAAGCGGCGATGGGCTCGGAGGCGCCTCGCTTGGCCCGGCAGCTCTTCCTGCGCGGCTTGGCCGCCGCCTTCCTGGCCGCCTTCGCCTCGCTTTACGTCCAGCTGCCCGGTGAGCCTGCGGCGGGAGGGGAGGGGGCGAGGAGGAGGAGGAGGAGGGGGGCGCTTTGCACATGCCCCGCGGCGCCCTCGCCCTCCGCAAGCGGCAGCCCGGGCCTCGCAGAGGGTGGGGGCCGTGTGTCCCGCTTAGTGACTCCGCGGGGCCGCCCGGCTCCTCCTCTCCCCCGCAGCTGCCCGGGGGCCGCTTCCCACGACCGGCTGCCAGCCTGACACGCGTCTCCCGCCCGCTGTGCCTGCGGCGGCTCCTCCCACGGGGCTTTGCGGGGCTCCGGCCGCCTCGGGCTCCGCTTGCGCCCGTCCACGTGTCCCCGGGACGGGAGGGGGGCTTTGCAGCTGGCCAGTCCCCGGGGAGGGCTTGGAAGGGGCCGGCCTCCCTCTCCTCCGGCCTGGCTCTGGGGAGGACGCGAGGGGGGGGGCGCCCTGATGGCTGGCAGCAAAGGGGAGGGGGCTCTGGAGGAATGGGGAGGGGCGCCAGAGTCTGCAACGTCGGAACGGGGCTCCACCCGTGTCCTCGCGCGCCCTTCTGACCCGGGTCTCGGACCTCGCTTCCCTGCAGGGGGAGAGGGGCGAGCCTTTCCCTTCCCATCTCTCCTTGAGCCCCCCCCCCAAGCCCCCATACCTCCTTTCCCCCCTCCCCAATAAAACCAGGGTTGAAACCCAAGTCTTGGTTGGGAGGGCTTTAGAGACTTTCAATGTGGGGATCCATGGAGGGCTTCTCCTGCTTGGGACTCCCATCCCCGCACCCCTTTTCTCAGCCCCCCCCCCCCCCCAGGGGGGAAACCGAGTGGGGGGGGGAGGTGGGCTTGGCTGGGGGTCTCCCTCCCTCTCCTTTTTCCGCAGAAGGAATTGGGACCTTGCTCTCTGACGCCCCTCCCTCGGCTTTGGCCCCGCCCCCTTTTCCAATATCCCAGTTGGATGCTTTTATAGCCTTCCCCCCCCCCCCCTCTCTCTCCCAGGATCTCCACGTGGCACTGGGGCTGCAGCTGTTGGGCGAATGGCCTGGCACGTGGAGGGGGGGGGTGTTGGTGTGTCCCTCTCCCCATCTTTGTCTCAGCCTTGGGTGGGCGCTTCAAAGCCCCCCCTCCCCTCCCTGCCTTTCCTTCCTCCTCCTCCTCCTCCTGTGAAGAAAAGATTTAGCCTTCCTGATCCAGCCATTTGCCCCGAATGGCGGAAGGCAGGGGTGTCTGTACTTGAGGACTTTTAAGACTTGGGGACTTCAACTCCCAGAATTCCCCAGCCAGTCATTGCATGGCTGGCTGGGGAATTCTGGGAGTTGAAGTCCCCAAGTCTCAAAAGAGGACACCCCTGGCATAAGGTCTCCTGCCTGGGGAAGGGGTTTGGACTAGAAGACCCCCCCCCTCGAGGTCCCTCACAGCCCGAACAGAATAACAGAGCTGGAAGGGCCCTCCGAGGTCTTCTAGTCCAACCCCCTGCCTAGGCAGGAAGCCCTATACCGTTTCAGACAAATGGCTACCCAACATCGTCTTAAAGACTTCCAGGGTTGAGGCATTCACAACTTCTGGAGGCAAGCTGTTCCACTGGTTAATTCTTCTCACTTTCAGGAAATCTCTCCTCAGTTCTAAGTTGCTTCTCTCCTTGATTAGTTTCCACCCATTGCTTCTTGTTCTGCCCTCAGGTGCTTTGGAGAATAGCTGGACTCCCTCTTCTTTGGGGCAACCCCTGAGATATTGGAAGACTGCTATCCTGTCTCCCTTAGACCTTCTTTTCCTCAAACTAGACCTACCCAGTTCCTGCAACCGTTCTTCCTATGTTTTAGTCTCCAGTCCCCTCATCCTCTTTGTTGCTCTTCTCTGCACTCTTTCTAGAGTCACCACGTCTGTTTTACATCATGGTGACCAAAACTGGATGCAAATATTCCAAGCGTGGCCTTCCCAAGGGATTACAAAAGTGGTATTAACCCTTCACGGGATCTTGATTCTCTCCCTCTGTTGATGCAGCCTAGAACTGGGTTGGCTTTTTGGGCAGCTGCTGCCCACGGCTGGCTCCTATTTCAACGGTCGTCCACTAGCTAGGACTCGCTGTCGTAGTTACTACTATATGACTACTACTATTAGCCCTAGGATTCTACGATTCTATGTTACACCTATGCATCCAGGATTAACATTTGAATAATCCCTTGTCTGGGACGGTATAAGTAATCCTTGACTTACGACCACAATTGAGCCCAACATTTCTGTTGTTATGTGAGACATTTGCTAAGTGGGTTTTGCCCCACTTTCTTGCCACGGTTGTTAAGTGAATCACTGCAGTTGTTCAATTAATCTGGTTTCCCCCTTGACTCTGCTTGCCAGAAGGTCGCAAAAGGGGATCAGGCGACCCTGGCACACTGCGACCGTCGTAACTATGAGTCAGTTGCCAAGCGGGGACGCAGCAACGGTTGTAAGTGCGGCGAACGCCCACAGATTCCTTTTTTCCCCCAGCACCGTCATAACTTTGAACGGTTGTAAGTCGAGGACTACCTGTAGGAAGAGGAATCTCAGAAGCTGTTTGTTTACCCGAATTCTGAGCTCAAGGTTTCGGAGAGGTGGAAACAAGCAGAGTGTGACTTTCAGCTGGGTGTGGGGTGTGTACATTCAGGGTGAAGCTACTGGGTGTGTTTGGCAGGGGAAAAGGAGCAGGCAATTGCCGGCTGGTCGTAAGTTCAGGACCCCGTGCATTGCAAGGCACCAGATCCCTGCCTTGCTTAGCAGCAGCAGAAATTTGGGACTCAATCCTGGTCGTAAGTCGAGGACCCCCTGCATTGCAAGGCACCAGATCCCTGCCTTGCTTAGCAGCAGCAGAAATTTGGGACTCAATCCTGGTCGTAAGTCGAGGACCCCCTGCATTGCAAGGCACCAGATCCCTGCCTTGCTTAGCAGCAGCAGAAATTTGGGACTCAATCCTGGTCGTAAGTCGAGGACCCCCTGCATTGCAAGGCACCAGATCCCCTGCCTTGCTTAGCAAACAGAAATGTGGGGCTCCATTGCCATAAAGCGAGGACTCCCTGCATTGCAAGGCATCGGCTCCCTGCTTCCGGTGCCTGCAGAAGCACCAGGGTGACGGGATGGGTGTTGGTGGCATCGCCAGGCTGCCCCGTTTCAGCGTCTCTCTCTCTCTCTCTCCCTCCTGTCTCCCTGCAGGCCTCTACGGGAAAGATGGCATCCTGCCCTCCAGGAGGATGCTCCATTTCACGGGCAAAGGCTTCTGGCAGCAGCTGCAGGGCTCCCCGACTCTGCTGTGGCTGGGCCCCCACCTGGGCCTGGACACGGAGCAGGGCCTGGAGCTGCTGTGCCTGATGGGCACGGTGCTCTCCTTCGGGGCCCTGGTGCTGGAGCCCCTGCGGGACAGCCTGGTCTTCCTCGCCCTCTGGGGCCTCTACCTCTCCGTCTATCAGGTACGGGGGGTGGGGGGGGGGGCTGGAGGAGGGCCCTGCCCTCCAGGTTGTGCTGCCTGGGGAATTCTGGGAGTTGAAGTCCTTAGTTCTCAAGCTGCTGGCTAGGGAATTCTGGGAGTTGAAGTCCACATTTTCCAAATTGCTAAAAAGGAAATCTGGGAATTGAAGTCCCTTTGAAGGTGCTGGTTAGGGAATTCTGGGAGTCCATATTTTTTAAAGTGCTAAGAGGAATTCTGGGAGTTAAAGTCCGCAGTTCTCAAGCTGCTGTCTAGGGAATTCTGGGACGTGAAGTCCATGCTTTCTAACTTGCTAACAAGGAATTCTGGGAGTTGAAGCCCCTTTTTAAGGTGCTGGCTAGGGAATTTGGGGAGTTGAAATCTGCAGTTCTTAAGGTACTAACTGGGGGACTCTGGGAGTTGAAATGGACAGTTTTAAAATACTGGCTGGGGAATTCTGGGAATCGAAGTCCTTAGTTCTCAGGCTGCTGTCTAGGGAATTCTGGGAGTTGAAGGTCATACTTTCTAAAGTGCTAAGAAGGAATTCTGGGAGTTGAAGTCCTCACTGTACAAGGTGCGAACTGGGGAATTCTGGGCCTTGAAGTCCACACATTTTTACATGGCCACGTTTGCAAAACGCTCCTACAAAGTCGTTCGAACCCCATTAGTGCAGGGATCTGCAAAGTTGGCTCTTTTAAGACTGGTGGACTTCATTTCATAGCTGGCTGGGGAACTCTGGGAGTTGAAGTCCACCAGTCTTAAAAGAGCCGACTTTGCAGACCCCCTGAGTTAGTGGCTGGGGTGGAAGATAGAGTCCTTTGCAGGTGGGATATCAACGCTGACATCAGAGAAAGCCATTCTGAACTCAGGTAGAAGGCACCCATGAGCCAGTCCAGCTGCTGATTTGATTTCCTTCCTTTGTTTCCCTCCTCCTCTGCAGGTGGGACAGGTGTTCCTCTACTTCCAATGGTAAGTGCCTCTGGGCTTCTACAGGTGGGGCTCCCTAATCCAGCCCAGGGATATTTGTTCCTTGAATTTTGTTCCATTTTACAACTTTCTTGACACGGTTGTCAAGCAATCTTCCAATATCTCAGGGGCTTCCCCAAAGAAGATGGGGGTGAAGCTATTCTCCAAAGCCCCCGAGGACAGGAGAAGAAGCAACGGGTGGAAACTAATCAAGGAGAGAAGCAACTTAGAACTAAGGAGAAATTTCCTGACAGTGAGAAGAATTAACCAGTGGAACAGAAGTTGCCTCCAGAAGTTGTGAATGCCCCAACACTGCAAGTCTTTAAGAAGATGCTGGATAGTCATTTGTCTGAAATAGTGTAGGGTTTCCTGCCTAGGCAGGGGGTTGGACTAGATGACCTCCAAGGTCCCTTCCAACTCTGCTATTCTATCATTCTGTTCACGATAGCAGTGTTCCAATATTTGAAGGGCTGCCCCAAAGAAGAAGGAGGTCAAGCTATTTTCCAAAGCAGGAGAAGAAGCAACGGGTGGAATCTAACCAAGGAGAGAAGCAACCTGGAACTCAGGAGAAACTTCCTAACAAGGAGACCAGTTAACCAGTGGAACAGCTTGCCACCAGATGTTGTGGGAGCGCCATCATTGAAGGGTTTCAAGAAGAGACTGGACAGTCACATGTCCGAAATGGTTCCATGGCTCCCGCTCTAGCAGAGGGCTGGACTAGAAGACCTCCCAGGTCCCTCCCTGCTCTATTCTGATTGGTGCTAACTTAAGCACGGCAGTGATTCACTTAACAACCGTGGCAAGAAAGGTTGTAAAACGGAGCAGGAAAACTCACTGAGTCACATTGGGCTCAAAGGGTGGTCGTAAGATAAGGACGGCCTACAATTCCTAGAGCCCCCGTGGGCGTTGCCAAGGGAAGGGCGCTCCAGCCATGCTCCTTTGACTCTCGTCCTTCTCCACCAGGGACAGCCTTTTGCTGGAGACGGGCTTCCTAGCCGTGCTGGTGGCCCCCATGCATCTGCTGAAGTGGCGCTCCACAACCTGGCGGGCGCATGATGGGGTGACCTTCTGGCTGGTGCGCTGGTTGCTCTTCCGATTGATGTTCGCCTCCGGGGTGGTGAAGCTGACCAGCCGTTGCCCCACCTGGTGGGGGCTCACAGGTGGGCCCAGAAACAGGGACCCGGGGGGGGGGGTGCATTGGCAGTAGCGGCAGGAGGGACCGTGGAGTAAAGGTGAGGCAGCAGCCGGCTCCCCTCTTTCTATACATCCTCACGGCTGATTCGCTCCCACAGAGAGGGACTTCTCCGGGTGCCGTCCACTAGACTTTGTCAGCGGGCGACGCCCAGGGGAAGGGCCTTCTCTGTGGCGGGCCCAGCCCTCTGGAATGACCTTCCCCCCGATATCAGGACAACTACGGACCTCCGCTCCTTCCGCTTAAAATTAAAGACTCACTTTTTTCGTCTGGCCGGCCTTGGGTAGTCTCTTTTTAGGTTAGGGTTTTTTAGGGGTAATTTTTAGTTTATAGGTTTTAGCGCAGGATTTATTTAATTTATTTTTAATTCTGTATTTTGTACTTGTCTGTGTTTATTTGTATTTTTAATTGCCTGTGCCCCGCCTCGAGTCCCCTCGGGGAGAGAGAGCGGGATATAAATTAAATTATTATTATTATTATTATTATTATTATTATTGTCCTTACAAAAGAGGGTCCTTTGGATCCATTGAGATTGGACATCATTGTTCTCCATTGTGCGTAATATTGCCAATCATCCATCGAATGTCGAGTATCACGGAGTCAGCAACCGATAATATTTGTGATGTCTGTATTTGCATCCGTAAGACAAGGATTAATTATATTCTCTCCTCTCTCCTCTCTCTCCTCTCCCTCTTTCTTTCCCCTTTTCTTTCCATCTCTCTCCCCTTCCTTTCTTCCCTCCCTCCCTCTCCTTCCCTCCCTCTCTCCTCTTTCCCTCTCGTTCTCTCTCCATCTCTCCCTCTTCCCCTCCCTCTCTTTTCTCTCTCTCCCTCTCTCTTTTTCCTCTCTCTCTCCTTCCCCCTTTCCCCCTCTTTCCTTCCCTCTCTTTTCTCTCCCCCCTCTCTTTCTTTCCTCTCCTCTCCCCCTCTTTCCCTCTTCTCTCTCTCCATCTCTTCCTCTTTCTTTCCCCCCTCTCTCTCTTTTCCTCCTCTCTCTCTCCCTCTCTCTCTCTCCCCCTCTCCCTCTTTTTTTCCTCTCTCCCTTGTTCCCTCTCTCTCTCTCTTTCCTTCTCCCCTCTCTCCCCCTCTCCCTCTGCCTCTTTCTTTCCTCCCTCCCCCTCGTTCCCTCTCTCTTTTCTCTCTCCCCCCACTTTCCCTCCCTCTTTCCTCTCTCCCTCTCATTCTCTCTTTCTCCCTCTTTTTCCTCTCCCTCTCTTTCCCTCTCTCTTTCCCTCCTCTCTCCCTCTCTCTCCCTCTCTTTCTCTCGCTCCAGCCTTGACCTACCACTACGAGACCCAGTGCATCCCCACGCCCAGCGCCTGGTTTGCCCACCAGATGCCCTTTTGGTTGCAGAAGCTGAGCGTGGTGGCCACTTACGTGATCGAGATCGCCATCCCCCCGCTCTTCTTCGCGCCCCTGCGACGCCTGCGCCTCTTCGCCTTCTACTCCCAGGTACGGCCAGGCGCTGGGGAGGTTAGCTGGGGGGGGGGCGAGGGGGGGGGAACGGGCGGAAAGGGTCACAGCAAGACGAAGAGGGAGAACCTGGACACTGGCTCCGAACTGGGCACTAAACCTCAATTTACGACCTCGTTGGAGCCCAAAGGTTATGCCGTTAAGTAAGGAAATTCGTGAAGTGAGTTTTGCTGTGTCGGTTAAGCGAATCCCCGCGGCTCTTAAATGAGTCACCTGGTTGTTAAGTGAAACTGGCTGGTTGCAAAAGGAGATCTGCGCCCCTGCCCCCCCAGTAGACTGAAAAACGTCACACGGACTTTAGTGCAGTGATTCACTTAATGACCGGGGCCAGAAAGGTTGTAAGGTGGAGCGCAACCATCGTTTTTCCCACAGCCACAGAAATGTGTTGTGGTCGTAAGTCGAGGACCGCCTGTGTTTTGACCCTCCTCCTCCTCCTCCTCCAGGTGGTCCTGCAAGCCCTCATCATCCTCACCGGCAACTACAACTTCTTCAACCTGCTGACGGTGGTGCTGAGCTTCTCCCTGCTGGACGACGAGCACCTGGGGCCGTGGCTGACCCACGGGCGGAAGAGGGCCAGTGGCGGTGAGTCCCCCAGGGGGAGGAGCAGCTTCGTTGCTCTCCTTTTCCTCCATTGATTTCTTCTGCGTATCTGCCTGGAGTGGCGGGGACGATGGGAGCTGCAGTCCTGTCGGCCCCTCATGGGGAGCTGCATGATGGGTTTGATGGTACTTGCATGATGGCTTGAATGGCGTTTCGTTAAGGGGTTGATGGGGACAGTAGTCCAGCTGCATCTCGTGCAGAGTGCATGATGGGTTTGATGGTACTTGCATGATGGCTTGAATGGCGTTTCGTGAAGGGGTTGATGGGTACTGTAGTCCAGTTGCATCTCGTGCAGAGTGCATGATGGGTTTGATGGTACTTGCATGATGAGTTGAATGGAGTTTTGTGAAGGGGTTGATGGGTACTGTAGTCCAGCCGTATATCATTGGGGGGGGGTTGCATGATAGGGTGGATGGGAGTTGCATAAGGGGGGTGATGGGAGCTGTAGTCCAACTACATCTCCTGAAAGTTGCGTGATGGGTCTGATGGGAGGTGCAAGCCTCGACCTTGACCCCTCTCTGCCCCTCAGGCTGGGCCTGGCGACTGCCCCCCCTGCTGGCCGAGCTGGCTGTCTACGGCCTCCTGACCTTCTGGACCAGCCGTTACTTCGGGCTGACCATCAACTGGGAGAAGGGAATCCTCGAATGCAAGACAGGTATTGCTTTGGGGGGGGGGGAGATGGGGGGGGGCTTCAGTGGGCAGCTTCAGAGGGTCCTGCAGTGTGTGGGGGGGGGGGGGGCTGGCAGTCTCTCAGCTGCCGTGGGGTGAATTTTTTCTCCCTTTCAGCAAGTGGGGGGGCCCAGCCCTGACACCCCCCCTCAGCCCCCTTCTCACTTTCTCATGAACCTAGCCCCTCCCCTGACCCCCCCCCCTCAGTGCTGTGTGCATGTGAGAGAGAGAGATCTGCTCCCTTGGTGCCCCCTCTTTGCCAAGGGGGAGGGGGGCCTCACCCTCTGAAATGCCAGACTTCAAGGGGGGCCTCGTAGCTTCCCCCACGCCTCGGGCTTTAGAGCTGGGGCTTTAGAGCTGGGGCTACAATTCCTTGAAAGAGGGCACAGTGAGAAAGGAAGAAAGAGAGAAAGAGAAAGGAAAGAAAAAAAGGAAGGAAGGAAGAGAGAAAGAGAAAGGAAGGAAGGAGAGAAAGAAAGGATGGAATGAAAGAAAGGAAGGAATGAAAGAGAGAAAGAAAGAAAGAGAGAAAGAAAGAAAGAGAGAAAGAAAGGAAAGAAAGAAGAAGGAAGGAAGAGAGAGAAAGAGAAAGAGAAAGGAAGGAAAGAAAGAAAGGAAGGAGAGAAAGAGAAAGGAAGGAAAGAAAGAGAAGGAAAGAAAGAGAAAGGAAGAGAGACAGAGAGAAAGAAAAGAGAAAGGGGGAGAGCCCAGGCCCTTCCCTGGCTCACCCCTTCCCCCGGGCCCTCCCCCTGCTCTCCCTGCAGCCTTCACCTACCACGAGTTCACGCAGTGGCTGAAGATGGTGACCCTCCCTCTGGTGGCCCTGGGGCTCCTCTCCTTGCTGTGGGAGATCCTTCAGGCCGGCTACAGGTGAGTCGGGGGTCTCTGCTCCACTGGCCCCCTTCTCCTCCTCCCTCCCCTCCTCTTCATCCTTCTCTCCCTTCACCCCTTTTTCTCCTGCACGGCTATTCCTCTTCTTCGTCCTCCTCCTTCCCAAACCCACTCCTTTGTCGCCCTGATGATGTTCCCTAGTTGTGTCATGAAAGGTCTGAAACAACCAAGCTCAGAGAGCACCAAGGACCCCACAGGCCTCTTCTTCTTCTTCCTTCTTCTCCTTCTCCTGCTTCTCCTTCTCCTCCTCTTCATCTTCCTCCTTCTTCCTCTTCTCCTCCTTCTTCCTCTTCCTCATCTTCTCCTCCTGCTTCTCCTCCTCCTCTTCCTTCTTCTCCTTCCTCCTCCTCTTTCTCCTCCTGCTTCTCCTCCTCCTCCTCTGCCTCCTCTTCCTCCTCCCAGTTTCTTTGTTCAGGCCCATCTCTGTTCTTTCCCACCCTTCCGCTGGCTCTCTTGTTATATACGTCAAAGGAGCGTTTTGCAATCCTCACCAACTTTAAAATAGTGGGAGTTCAATTCTCAATTCCCAGAATTGCCCAGAAACCCACAGTGGCTCCTTCCGTCTGTTGTTGAAGGAACGGGTCCCCTTCCCCACCCATCCCCTGCTGTCTAATATTTGGGGAGGTCTCGGGGGTCTCCCTGCCTGACGCCCCTTTCCTCCCTTCCCCCCAGGAGTGCCTGTGTCCGGGGCTTTTTCTGGAAACTCTGGGCTGTCGGGCAATGGGCCATTTTCGCCACGGCTGCCCTGGGGATGTTCGCTATCAGCCTGGTGAGTCTTTTTTGGGGGGTGGGGGGTGGGGGGCGGGGGTCATACCTGGGGGCATCAGGTATGGGGAGGGGTTGCCATGCCTTAGGAGGCTTCATGCAGCTGGGCTCCTTCTTTGGGGGTGTAGGAATTGGGGTGAATGGGAGGAAGGCTTGGAGGAGCAAACTCCCAGAATCCCTAAATGAAGTCCGTATACTTAAAGATCCTGCCTTGCTTTAAAGCATATACAGCACAGGGGTTAGAATGCAGGACGGAAGGTCTGACTCTGCCCAGTGCCAGCAGTTCGATCCTGACCGGCTCAAGGTTGACTCGGCCTTCCATCCTTCCCAGGTCAATAAAAGGAGGACCCAGATTGTGTGTGTGTGGGGGGGGGGGGGGAGGCTTGACTCTGTAAACTGCTTAGAGAGAGCTGGAAAGCAGTATATAAGGGCTATTGCTAAATGAGAAGGGAAGGAAGGAAGGAAAATGAGAGGGAAAACAGGAATGAAAGAAGGAAGGAAGGAAGGAAAATGAGAGAGAAAATAGGAAGGAAGGAAAGGAAAGAGGAAAGGAAGGAAAATCCGAGGGGGAAAAGGCAGGTGACACAGTGATTAGCCCGGTGATTGTTTTTCAGGAGATGTTGTGGGTTCAAATCACAGCCCTCTGTTCCCTCCCCAGGTCCCCTTCACGTACATTGAGTACGAGTCCAACGGGAAGCTGTGGGCAGGCATCCACGAGGCCTTTGGGGCTGTGGACCGGTACCAGCTGGCCAATTCCTACGGGCTCTTCCGGCGAATGACGGGCGTGGGCGGCCGGCCGGAGGTGGTGCTGGAAGGCAGCCATGACAAGGAAACGTGGACGGTGAGTGGCTTTCCGGTGCAGATTCTCCTTGACCCAAGCTAAACCCCAGGACACTCTAGAGCAGGGGTCCCCAACCTTTGCAACTTTAAGTCTGAAGGACTTCAGCTCCCAGAATTCTCCAGCCAGCAAAGCTATCAGTGTCAGGGCCTGGGCAAGGGGTCTCCAACCTTTGCAACTTTAAGTCTGAAGGACTTCAGCTCCCAGAATTCTGCAGCCAGCAAAGCTCCTTCAGACTTAAAGTTGCAAAGGTTGGAGACCCCTGCTCTAGAATTCCCAGAAGAGGTCGGCCATCAACAGGCCCGTGGAGATCAATAACATTTACACACCATTAGAAAGAGGCAACGCAAAGCTTCAAATACTCCAAACTGGATACTCAATCGAACAGCGAACCACGGGCAAATGAAGGACCCACCAAGGAGAAAACATGTCCGCCATTATTGATGGGACAAGCCACTATTACATAAACGAAAGCAAACCCCACTCTCTTCTAGCACTGATGGCGTTCCCTAGTTGGGTCATGACATGTCTGCAAGGAAACCACCCAGCTCAAAGCCCACCATGGACCCACAATTGTTTTCCTCCTCCTAGCCACAAACCCATATTCCCTCCCAACCCTGATGATGATCCCTAGTTGGGTCAGCACCAAGGACCCCACTGTCCTGCCCCTCCAGTCCGCGAATCCCACTCCCTCCTAGCACTGATGATGTTCCCTAGTTGGGTCATGAGACGTCTGGAAGGGAACAGCCAAGCTCAGAGAGCACCAAGGGCCCCACGGTCCCCCTCCTGCTTTCCTCCACAAGCCCCCCTCTCTTCTACCCCTGATGAAGTTAGCTAGCTGGGTCGTGAAACGTCTGCAAGAAAACGGCCAAGCTCGGAGGAGGAGGGTCCCCCTAGCAGTGAAGGTTACGTTCTACTATTTGTTTTACTAGCCGTTAGTATGGCATTGTGTTTATTTGCTTCGCTCTGGTTCGTCTGGGGTTTTTTCCTTCTAAATATTTCTGATCATTGGCCAGATTGATTGATTGATTGACACAAACAGGAGGGAGGGGCCTCCTGGCAGGGAGGAGAGGGGGCAGAGCCCCGGGGGGTCCGGATGGGGGCTCCTTTAGGCAGCCGGGAAACAGGGGCGAGCCCCGGAGGCCCAACATGCTCTCTCTCCCCCTCCCCACCCCCAGGAGATCCACTTCATGTACAAGCCGGGCAACATCAGCGCTCCGCCCCCCCTGGTGGCCCCCCATCAGCCCCGCCTGGACTGGCAGATGTGGTTCGCGGCTCTGGGCCCCCCCAGCCACAGCCCCTGGTTCAGCAGCTTCGTCTTCCGGCTTCTGCAGGGCAAGAAGGAAGGTGAGCCCGAGAAACCCCTCTTTCTCTCCCCCTTCCTTCCTTCCTTCCTTCCTTCCTTCCTTCCTTCTTTCTCCTTCCTCCTTTCCTCCCTCCCTCCATCTTTCTACTTCCTCCCTCCCTTCTTTCTCCTCCTCCCTGCCTCTTTCTCCTTTCCTCCCTCCATCTTTCTCCTCCCACCTATCTTCCTTCCTTCCTCCCTTTTTCTTTCTCCTCTCATCCTCCCTGCCTCTTTCTCCTCTCCTTCCTCCCACACCCACCTCCCTCCTCCTTTTTCCTCCTTCCTGCCTCTTCCTCCTTTCCTCCCTCCATCTTTCTCCTCCCACCCACCTTCCTTCCTTCCTCCCTTTTTCTTTCTCCTCTCATCCTCCCTGCCTCTTTCTCCTCTCCTTCCTCCAACACCCACCTCCCTCCTCCTTTCTCCTCCTCCCTGCCTCTTCCTCCTTTCCTCCCTCCATCTCTTCTCCCACCCTTCCTTCCTTCCTTCCTTCCTTCCTTCCTTCCTTCCTTCCTTCCTTCCTTCCTTCCCCTCTTCCGAGCCCTGTTCTCAGGGCCCCAGAGAGACCCCCTGGACCATACAGGCAGCAGAGTTCAGAGATAGCTAGCCGGGAGGGTGGGGGATGGGGACAGAGGCCATAGAGTGGGGGGGGAGGGCGGTGGGATTGGGACCCAGAGGACCCCCTGCAGAAGCGCATCATGGCCCCATGGGGCGTGCAGAAGGGCGTCCTCCTCCTTCTGGAGAGCAACAGAGCCGCCTTCCACGAAGGAAACCAACATCTGGATGAAGGTTGATGGTGGAAGCCGTGGGAGGGGAAGAGCGAGGAGGGGTCCTCTGGGCTGGCGGGACTCCAGTCTCCAGGATGTCGCGGGGTGGGGGGCAGAGGGCAGGAGACCCCCCCCCCCACCAATTTCCTTCTTGCAGCTGACCAACTGACCGCTTTTCGCCCTCCCCCTCCCCCAATTCCCCTGCAGTGATCCACCTTATACAGGCTGACGACTCCAAGTACCCCTTCCGGGACCACCCACCCACCTACATCCGGGCCCAGCTCTACAAATACTGGTTCACGGAGGCCAAGACGGACGGGTGAGTGGACGGAGGGTGTGTGTGTGTGTGTGTGTGTGTGTGTGTGTATGGACTGTAGCCCCCCCCTCCCAAGCCAGAGGGAGTTGGGCCAAGAAAGCCTCCAGCTTCACCCCCCCTCCCCCATTTCCTCCCTGCAGGACCCTCCCTCAAAATTGGTGGCGTCGTCAACGGATAGAGGAATTCTACCCAGTGGTCTTTCTGGGCGACCCCAACCTGGAAGCCCAGCTGGCCCAGCACGGGCTCAAGGTGAGGAGCATGGGTATTGTGGTTGGGGAGGGGGGAGCAGCCAGTTTCAAGGATAGGGGGGGGGGGGACACATCAGTTTAACGGTAACTGACCAAAATGAAAGCCGTAAAAGATTTCCAACATTAATTTTTGTTTAAAAGGGAATTTTGCAGTTGTGCAGCCCCGCCCCCAGATTACAGGCAGTCCTCAAGATACGACCATTGAGCCCAACATTTCCATTGCTAAGCCCGACAGGTGTTGAGTTCCGTTCCACTTTATGATTTTTCTTGCCCCGTTATTAAGCCAGATGGCATTTCTTGCCACAGCCATTAAGCAAATCGTTGCAGTCGTTAAGTGAGTAAAATGGTGAACGGCCTCGTTGGCCTCGCTCGTCCGAAGGTCGCAAAAGGGGCTCCCACGAGCCCTGGACACTACAACCGTCGTAAATACGAGTCGGTTGCCAAGGGTCTGAATTATGGCCACGTATCCACGGGGCTGCTGCGACGGTCATAAGTGTGAGAAAGCGTCATAACTTCCCTTTTTTTCCGCACCGTTGTAACTTGGGACAGTCACTAAACGAACTGTTGTAAGTTGAGAACTTCCTGTAGACGCCACTCAACCTGGGGGCCCCTCCCTCTCTTGGTCACCTGAGGGGGGGGCAGTTGGGAGCCTGTCTTGCTGAAGTTTCCCTCCCCCCCTTTCCTTCCAGGACAAGCCCCCCCTCAAGCGCCCCCCAGAGGCTCTCCTGCCCAGCCTGCTGCAACGGGTTCGAATCCACCTCTGGCCGTACACCGGCCCGGCGGTCATCTGGTCCCTCTACTTGACCGCTGCGGCCGTGGGCATCCTGCGAGGACTGGGGGCGCGTCTGCCGGCCGGAGGGCTCCCCACGGGAGGCAAGCAGAAGCCGAGCCGGTCGGCCGACGCCGTGGCCGATCCAGGCGGTGGCGGAGACCAGCCGGGCGCCGAGAAGAACGGGCAGCTGCGGAGGAAGGAGGAGAAGGGCCGGGCGGCTGGCGAGACCCCCTCCAATGGGCTGCGGCACACGAAGAAGAAGAAATAAGTTGAGGGGACCGGCAGCACTGGGACGCCCCCCCCCCCCTTCTCCAAACCCAGCCTCTGCGAGACGCCAGGCGGGATGGGAGTGGTGGGGGGCGGAGCCTTTGACACCCAACGGACTTGGTTGCCTCCCCTTCTCCCGTCACACCAACACACACACACACACGCGCGAGCTGTGGGGTGGAAGCCCCTTGGAGCACGCCCCCCCCCCACCCGAAGGTCCTCCCTGTCGCATCAAGGGAGGGGCCAGGCCACTGCCCCCCTTCCCTCCCTCCAGCCCGCTTGCTCTTCTCAGCTGCCTGCTCCGTGGCCCCCTCCTCGCCCTGTGGCGCCACGGGGCAGGTGGGTCTCTGGCCAGCTGGGAGCAGCCTAGGTCGCCTGCTGGGGACTTGGGGGGGGTGTCCCCCCAGGGAAGGTCCTTCCTTCCTTCCCTCCTCCTTTCCCCTATCCCCACTCACCCCTCCCTTTCTTCCCTTTTCCTTTCCCCTCCTTTCTTCCTCCATTCCTACTCCTTCTTCCCTTTCCTCCCTCCCTCCTGCTTTCCTTCCCTTTCCCTCCCTTCCCTTCTCTCCTTCCCTCCTCCTTTCCCCATCCTCTTCTCCCTTCCTTCCTTTTTCCTTTGCTTTCCCTCCTTCCTTCCTCCCTCCCTCCCTCCTTTCCTTCCCGCATTCCTACTCCTCCCTTCTCCCTCCCTCCTGCCCCTTCCCCTCCTCCCCAGATCCCACCAAGGCTTTAGGGACCCTGGGACTCCTCTGCCAGCCCAACCCCTCCACCCCAGCCCCTCCCCTGGACCTTCTTTTTTTTGGGGGGGGAATGTTCACTGCTCCCTGCTGCACCAATGAGGCTGGGGGCAACACAGGCGCCCCCCCCCCTTCCGACACCACACTTTACGCCTTGGGGGAGCAGAGTTGGCGCTTCTCCCACGCGGGACCCAAGAGGCGGCTTCGGTTTTCTAAATAAACCCTGTACATTCCAGGTGTGTGTGTGTGTGTGTGTACACGCATGCATACGGGGAGTCCTCGGCTTACGACCACAATTTCTTGCCCCCGTTAAGAAAACCGCTGTCATTAAGTGAGTAATTTGGTTGTTAAGTGAATCTGGCTCCTCCCCCCACCCGTTCACATTCCAGGTCAGAAGGTTGCAAAAGGGGATCACGTGACACCCCCCCCCCCACCTGGGGACACTGCGACTGTCATAAATGTGAGTCAAAATTCAATGGTCTGAATTTTGCTCGTATGTCGAGGACGTAATGTATCTGCTTGTAGTAAGAATCTCACAGTTTGGATCCTGTGAGCAGAAGACCTAAGGACCCCCCTTCCTGCCCATCGTGAAACACAACCAACCAACCCCAAAAAAGATATTATCAATTTTTGATCAGCAATTTATTCATATTGAGATGAAACTCCAGAGGCAGCTCGGGTGAAATTTGGTCACCTTAAAAAGGCATGAAAAAGCATCGGAGAATTCGCACCTTTGACCTTGTGGCACAAAGTACAGGTAGCCCTTGCCTTAGAACAGCTTGTTTAGTGACCGAAGGGACAGCACTGAAAAAATATGACATGACCATTTTTCACACCTATGACCCATGGTCACTTGACAACCAACTCGCATTTATGATGGTCGCGGTGTCCCGTTTAACAACTGTGGTGAGAAAGGTCATAAAATGGGGCAAAATTCACTTAAGTGGCTTCCCTTAATGGCATAAATTTTGGGCTTAGTTGTAAGTTGAGGATTACCTGTGCCATGGACAGCCAGAGCGGAGGTGCTGAATTCTATAAAACCAGAAGCTAAAATCACAAGATTATGTCCGATTTACTTCAGCCAGTGCGAATTCCCTAGAAAAGCCAAGTGACGCTAGAAATGGTTACGGCAGGGGTCTCCAACCCTTGGTTTGCGGACTGCCACCGGGCCACAGCGTGCCAGAAGCCGGGCCACGCAAACGAGCAAAGCCCCATCCGTGGGATGCAGGCAGGACACGAAACCACACACCCCTTCGGTCCATGGGAAAAAACTCCACAGAATCAGTCCCTGGCCCCCAAAAAGTTGGAGGGTGCTGAGTTAGTGGATGAAAAAAAAGGGGGCGAGCAAAGACCACGCTGGCTTGATGGCATCAAAACAGATGGAAAAGTTGAACATACAACCATGGTAAGAAAAGGCAATTGACAGGGTAAAGTGGAGAGAAGTTGCTAAGAATCGGACAGGATGGAACGATTAAAAGAACAAGCATCCCTTGGAACCATAGGAGCCCTTGGACCTTCACGTGTCACCCAGAAAGAAGCCCTCTCCTTCCTGGGAGGGGGATGATGGGAGTAGAGCAGGGGTCCCCAACCTTTGCAACTTTAAGTCTGAAGGATTTCAGCTCCCAGAATTCTCCAGCCAGCAAAGCTGGCTGGAGAATTCTGGGAGCTGAAGTCCTTCAGACTTAAAGTTGCAAAGCTTGGGGACCCCTGGCCCAGGCGGTGACACTGACAGCTTTGCTGGCTGGAGAAGTCTGGGAGATGAAGTCCTTCAGACTTAACGTTGCAAAGCTTGGGGACCCCTGGCCCACGCCCTGACACTGACAGCTTTGCTGGCTGGAGAAGTCTGGGAGATGAAGTCCTTCAGACTTAACATTGCAAAGGTTGGGGACCCCTGGCCCAGGCCCTGACACTGACAGCTTTGCTGGCTGGAGAAGTCTGGGAGCTGAAGTCCTTCAGACTTAAAGTTGCAAAGGTTGGAGACCCCTGTCCCAGGCCCTGACACTGACAGCTTTGCTGGCTGGAGAAGTCTGGGAGCGGAAGTCCTTCAGACTTAAAGTTGCAAAGGTTGGGGACCCCTGGAGTAGAGGGTCCAGCACATCTGGAGGACAGCTGCTGCTTCAAGGAAGAACGCCCAACAGCCGTTTGAGGTCCCAGCCGTCACCAGGACAGTTGGCCTGGGCAGTACTTGGCTATCAAGCCTTCGTAGTAGGGCTTCAGCTGCTGTGGGTCGGGAAGCTGTTCACACTTGGTGTAGAGGTCAAACTTGCTGCAAGGGAGGGAGGGACAAGGGTGGAATTGTGCTGGCATTGTCTCCCCCCCACTCCACTCCCAACCCTGGTCTTTCCATTCCCTCCCCCACTCCCACTCCTGGCTTGGAGCTCCTTACTTGAATTCCTGCACCCAGGACAACATCTGGAGATCCTTGGCGTTGCACAGGTGCATGTAGTCCCCTCCGGTGTGCCAGGGGTAGAAGGAGTGGAAGCGCACCATGTAGAAGGCCTGCAGGCAACAAGGAGATTGGGGTGTGTGTGTGTTGAGATTGCAAGGACCGGGGCAGCACCGAGGAGAGGCTGAGCGCTTAAAAGGCGATGGTGCGCCACTGGAGGCAGCCAGGTGTCCATCGGAGGTCATAAATCTGGGTCATAAACACCCTCTGGGGGAGATCTGCCATAACTTTGAATCCCTGCTAAGCAAGTCTTTAAATTGAGGATTATCTGTAACTCAAGGGTAATCCTGTGCCCTGGGGGGGGGGGGGGGGGAGGCATTTGTCAGGACTTGAATTCTGGGTCATAAGTTCCTTTTGAGGGGGGGGGTGTCATAACTGGTCCCTAAGGAACTTGTAAATCAAGGAGCAGCAATCCTCAGCTACTGTAGAAGGTAGGTTGAGATAGAGCCAAGTCCTGACGCCGTCTGTCTCATACATGGGTGAGAAGAGCTGGAAGACACTGAGCCACGTCCCCTCCATCCAGTCAGAGCCGAAGAAGCTCCTTGGATGAGAAGCGAAACGACTTCAAAGAAAAACCAGTTGCCTCTTGATAAAAAAAAAAAAAAGCACTTTTAGGACAACCCTGATCTGGATGACTGGGAAGCTCCAGAGACACTAAATTGGCTTATTATTTTTGGCGCAGAGAAGGTGTCCCTGGAGAATCCATTGGCGTCATGGGCACCACCTCAATCTTTGCACTGGGAATTGGTGCAAGCCTTCGTAGTAGGGCTTTTCCTGCTAGACCTTGTAGGAAGTTAGCATACAAACCCCTCCCCTAGAAAAAGTGCAATATCCTGGGAAATATTGAAAAGGCAGAATATTAGATTTTCCCTGGATCAGAAATGGAGAAGCGTGTTTTTAGGCAGGAAGCAGACTCACTCTTAATAGCCCCCACCTTTGTCACTAGGCCATTAAAGGCCTGAGCCAGTCTATTCTACAGAACAAAGCTCCCCCTTCCGCTTCAGGGTGATGGGGTTAAGGCATGATAGTATTAGCCCTTCACCCATCTCCCCACAAGGCACCTGGGAAGAAACGATGCTCAACCAAGCATGGACTCCAAGCCCAGCCTAGAGAGTTGCCCCT
The DNA here is from genome assembly GCA_039707465.1 of Rhabdophis nuchalis. NCBI lineage: Eukaryota > Metazoa > Chordata > Lepidosauria > Squamata > Natricidae > Rhabdophis > Rhabdophis nuchalis. The sequence goes on from CM077648.1 coordinate 122,510,596, forward strand.
GCATGACCCCCATGAGAGTCTGACAACCCATCAGAAGACAAGATCAATCAAAGGCCAGATAAAACCAGGGACTTTCAGCATCTCTGCCTCTCTTTTCTTCTCCTCCCAACATCTGGAAGCATCTGGTCCCCCTTGTTCTGCCCAGGAGCTCCAGCCATGGGGTCCTGTCCACCATTAAACCATCTTTCCAAGCAGCCTCCATGAATCCAGTGTCTTTTCCCCCACTTGGAGCTAAAGATGGACATTTCTCCCAACGGTGCATTAACTTGGATCAGGAGGAGAAGGATACATCTCCAACAATATACTGTCACAGCCCCCCTACCTCGAGCGAGGCAAGTCGACTGCCATGAAGGCAGCTGGGGACCTCAAATTTGGGATTGCACCCTGGAAATCGCTCCAAGATCAAAGAAACGGTGGTTGTTTCTCCCCCCCCCCCCCCATCTGGAGAACAAGGAAGTAGACTGGTCTTCTCAATCACTTACCTCCTCTGGGAGGGCAAATTTATTCCTCTTCATCACTTGGTACATGTACTCTGGAGCAGGTAGGGAAAAAAAGAAAGGAAAGAAAGAAAGAAAGAGAAAAAAGGAAAGAAAGATAAAGAAAGTGAAAGAAAGAAAGAAAGAAAGAAAGAAAGAAAGAAAGAAAGAAAGAAAGAAGAAAAGGCAGAAAGAAAAAGAAAGAAAAAAGGCAGAAAGAAAAAGAAAGAAAGAAAGAAAGAGAAAAAGAAAGAAAGAAAAGAGTAGAGAGTTATTTGCAGAATTTCAAATTGCATCCAGGTCAGCCAATGTGACCTCTGGGTAAGTTGGACTTCAACTCCCATAATTCCTCCGATTTTGTGGCATGAGGAGAGCACCAAAACAGAGAAGGCAGAAGTTGCAATCGGGCTTCAACTGCATCCTTCGTTGCTCCTCCGTCCTTCTACTGCTTCGTAGCCTACACAGAATAACCAAGTTGGAAGGGGCCTGGGAGGTCTTCTAGTCCAACCCTCTGCTTGAGACCCTATGCCGTTCCAGATAAAAGATTGCCCAGCCTTGTTTTGAAAGCCTCCAGTGATGGACCACCTACAACTTTGGAACAACCATAACTTGGATTGAGAATCTCCATAGACATTTTTTTTAATTTATATAGATTTATTTTCGCTTACCCTTAGGGTTTGTGTGTGTGTGTGTGTGTGTTTGTGCGTGTGTCCTTTGAGAAGTGCAAAGATGGAGCGCTTACCATCATGGCCCCAGGACATCAGGACATTTTCCAAGCCGCAGTGGGGCTGATACATTCCATACTTGCTCCTGAGGAGGTAGAAAGAGAGAATGTTCCAAGGTGAAATTCTTTGGTTTAGAAGCTTTAGTGCAGAGCTCTTCAAACTTGGTAACTTTAAGACTTGTGGACTTCAACTTGCAGAATTCTCCAGCCAGCAGAGCTGGCTGGAGAATTCTGGGAGTTGAAGTCCACAAGTCTTAAAGTTGCCAAGTTTGAGGGACCCCTGCTTGAGCGAGAGGGAAGACTCCAGAAGAGTCAGGATCTCCAACTGGCATCTTGAAGAAGGTAACGAGAGTCTGTGGGCCACCTACAGGTGGAACATCAAGCATTGGCCAAGCCTTTGATGAATGCCAACAGAATGCCATCCTTCATGCCTCTGGTTTCCAAGCGAACATGATGGAGCCAGGGTGTAGGTCCAAGGAGATGCAGAATAGCACTGGTACAATCACTAGTAGATAATGCCCCAAAGGTGCTTTTTCAAGAGGCAACTGGACTTTCTAGTTTTTCTCCTGAAAGAAGTTTCGCTTCTCACCCAAGAAGCTTCTTCAGCTCTGACAGGATGGTGGGGAGTGGAAGGATTGACATTCCTTGCAGACAGCTGGTCCTTTGCATCCTTTTCAGAGAGTCCTGGAGGCCACTTGGAGGTTTGTCTGTGTCTTCAGATCCACCTGGGTGGTGCAAAGGGGTTTGGGGCCTTCTTGGAGATGATGAAAGTGTTGCAGATGGGAGATAGGGGATGTTGTATCCCACCCCCTCTGTTGAGAGAGAGAGAGAGAGCTGTTCAACTTTGACCTCGATGGCCTCTTTGACCCCTCTTCCAAACCAGAGGTCCTCTCCGTCCAAAATGGGGACTTTGCTGTCTTCAAAAGAGCAGCCTTTGTCTTTTGAATGCAGAGGGAAGTCCTGATGGGTTGGCTTTTTCTCTGTTGGGCCACGTACTTGTGAAGTGGCTGTTTTGCTTCCCCAATGTACAGATCTGCACATGGCTTGCTGCATTGTACAGCATATGTACCACGTTGCTCGGTTTATCTCTGGGTGTCCTATCTGTTTTACCACTCCCCACCATCATCCGGTCAGAGCTGAAGAAGCTTCTTGGATGAGGAGCGAAACCTTGTCAAAGAAAAACCAGAAAGTCCAGTTGCCTCCTGAAAAAGCACCTGGGGCAACTGAGGACACAGATAAACCTCCAAGTGGCTTCAATGGACCTTCTAAAAGAACGCAAAGGACCAGCTGTCTGCAAGGAGCATCAATCCTTCCATTCCCCTCCATCCGGTCAGAGCTGAAGAAGCTTCTTGGATGAGGAGCGAAACGTCTTCAAAGAAAAACCAGAAAGTCCAGTTGACTCTTGATAAAAAAAGCACCTTGGGGACACCCATGGCATGATGGATGACTGAGAACCTCTATGGAGGTTCTCAGCAGATACGGTCTTCCATCAGAGATGGAGAGGCAACAGTGGAAGGAGGACCAGGAAGACTAGGAGCCAAACTTCTGCTGATCTCGGCTCCACATGCCCTACCTTGTAGACCTCTACTTCCATCCCAGGGTGGCCTCAAACCAAGGTCAAGCAAGAACATACGTGTAGAGAGGATTCCTGGTGTCCGGGTTGTCATGGAACGTGGAGTCCTTGAAAACGATGGAGTCCTGGAGCTTGCAACCCACTGGGAAGGTATCTCCCACCACAGCCCACTGTGGGAATAACCAAGGTCACAACAGCCCATCACACCTCGGTCCATCTTTATTTGATAGTCTTGTCCTTGGACCGAACCCCTTTTTTCTATCCTCAGTATTGGCAAGTGTGCAATTAAACACACCATTTCATTTACGGCAGGAGGACTCCAAACTTGGCAACTTTAAGACTTGTGGGCTTCAACTCCCAGAATTCCTCGGTCGGCTGAAGTCCACAAGTCTTAAAGTCGACAAGTTTGGAGACCCTCGGTTTAGTGATTCCTCAAATGTGTATCAATTAGAGATGCTGGGACTCTAGGTTCCTCACCCATCCAGGAGCATAGTTCTAATTTTTCTGCCCCTAAAATAAATTAAGGGGGATATTAAGGGTCAGGGCTTGGGAATGTTGACCCCTTCCATGTCTCTTGTTCTTCATCTCACCTGTGGTTCACCAGACAGAGCCAGAATCTTCCCCAAATCATGGAGCAGTCCAACCAGGTGGAACCAATCTAGGGTGGGACCAGAGAGTCTGTTTCAGTCCCTGGACAGGTCCCTCCGAGCTCAGTTGGGGCATCTACTTAGACCCGGTGCCTCATAGAACTTCTTGATGCCAGGATCAGAGCAGGACTTAAGCTATGTGGAAGATCTGGAGGGTGAGGAGGAAGGGGCTCGCATGCAGAAAGGTCCAGCTGAACATTGTCCTCTCCTGGTGACAGCAAGGAGTGCTGATGGCTCTCTAGAAAACATCTCTGCTTGAGGTCATCATGTGTTGAAGACATATGGAGATGGCATCGCTCAATGGTTATCAGTGGTCCCAGAGCATCTTCTGCCATGATAGATGGGGAATTATGGGTCCACCATCTCTCGAAATTGGGAACTAGACATGACCTGACACCCAAATAATTTGATCCTTCTAATTTCTGCAGGACCCTCCTACAATTGTCATCTTCGGCATCTGGGTAGAAGTGGGGAGAGGCTCTTGTTCTCCTAGGGACTATAGGTCTAATCAAGGAGTTCACCTTTCTCAGGATGCTTCTCCCGAATGCCCTCTGCTGTTTGGTAGGCATGGTAGGAGTTGGGGAAGTCCACATCGGGGTCTGATTCGTCAACCACATTGTCCAGCAACTCCAAGGCCTCCATGATGGTCATCTGACGGAGGTTACAGCCGCCGTATTGCTCATTCTAGGGAGAAGGAACTGTGAGGACACTATGATGGACTAGAGGAATGATGTCCTCTTCAAACTTGAGGGAACTAGCTAAGTCTAGCCTACTAGGCATGATATGGCCTCAGTCTTTCCATACTTGAGGAGCTATCACAGAGAGTTGGGAGTCAAGCTGTTCTCCAAAGCACCCAAAGACAGGATGGAAACTAATTAACGGATGGAAACTAAGCAAAGAGAGAAGCAACCTAGAACTAAGGAGGAATTTCCTGACATTGAGGACAATTAACCAGTGGAACAGAAGTTGCCTCCAGAAGTTTTGGTTACTCCATCACTGAGATTTTAAAGACGAAATTGGACAACCACTTGTTTGAAATGGTATAGGGTTTCCTATCTGAGCATGGGTTGGACTAGAAGACCTCCGAGGTCCCTTCCAGTGCTTTTATTCTATGTTCTGACTGTTCAGGCAAATGTGAAAAGGAGGGAGGATCTTAAGAAGAGCAAGTTCGTTTAGACCAGGGGCTCCCAAACTTGGCAACTTTAAGACTTGAGGACTTCAACTCCCAGAATAGCTGGCTGGAGAATGAGTTGAAGTCCACAAGTCTTAAAGTTGCCAAGTTTGGGAACCCCTGGTTTAGGCTAACATGGTAAGGAACTCACAGGTATGAAGACTTCTCCCTTTTGGGGGGTAGTGGTGGGGAGCAGACCTCGGTGGGTCTCTTGCTGGCAACCCTCGGGAGATCCATACAGCCCCCAAAGAACTGGAGGTAGACCTCTCTTGTTGCTGCTATCACCTGGATGCGTTCAGCCATGCTTGGTGCCCAGGAGACCCTCCCCAGAGGAGAGATGGGGGCTGCCTGGGCCAACCCACCTTCTTCTGCACGAATTCCACCGTCTGGTTGGTGTGCATGAGCAGGTAAGTGTGGTACACTCGGTCAATCAGCGCCCCCTCCTGAAATGACAATTTGGAAGTATTGCAATGTTTGACAATCATTAATCCAAGCTAGAGGGTTTCTCCCCCCTCCTCCCGGCCAAACTTGGCCACTTTAAGATGGGTGGACTTCAATTCCCAGAATGGGTGTTGTCCAAGTCAAGTGCAAAAGGGCCAGAGAATTCCTGGAAGGCTGGCACTCAGACAAATCGACCATCAACAGGCACATAGAGATAAGCAACAGCTACCTACCATTCAAAGTAGGCAATAGCAAAGCTAAAAGACCACAACGTCTCCTGACCAGCAATCCATGTCCTGATATCAAAGTTCAACACCGACCAGTAAACAATGCCCCAATCAAGAAAGGATAGTATTTATTTATTTATTTATTTATTTATTGGACTTCTAGACCGCCCCCTCTCCCCGGAGAGATTAACAACAGGTTAATCAAGGAATGACCAAGAATACTCCCACCATGGAGTATTTGCTGTTTACATACTAGGATAAGCCACTAGTACATAAACAGCAAACCTCCCTCCCTCCTAGCACTGATGATGGTCCCTAGTTGGGTCATGAAACGTTTGCAAGAAAGCCACCAAGTTCAGAGAGCACCAAGGATCCCAAAGTCCTCCTCCTCCTCCATCCCCATTTCCTTCTAGCCCTGATGATGTTCCCTAGTTGGGTCATGAAACGTCTGCAAGAAAACCCACAAGCTCAGAGAGCCCCAAGGACCCCACAGTCCTCCTCCTCCTCCTCCTTCTCCACCACCCCTTCTCCTTTTCATCCTCCTTCTCCTCCTCTGTCCTCCTCTATCCTCTTCCCCTTCCCCCTTCTCCTCCTCCTGTCCAGCCTCAGCTGCCCCTGCCCCCAACATCTGGTGGTCCCTCCCAGAACAGACTTCACACACTTTTGCACTGGGGCCTCTATATTATGAAGTGTTTTCAAAAGATAGTCGTATTTTTAATCCCAATCTCCTAGCCAGCGTTTTTCAGCCTGATCCTCTGGAATCGTGGGACAAAACGGAGACATTGTCCATCTCCCCCTGAATTTCACTGACCTTGAAATTCCTGAAGTTTTCTTTGGACTTTGGGTTCTCCAGTTGATTAGCAGCCTGCGGAGGCTCTGAGGATGGAGATGCCTGTGGAAAGAGACTCTCGGAGAAGTTAGCTGGACCAGTACATCCTTGTTTGCTATATTATAAAGTCAATACCAATCAGAATAGAGCTGGGAGGGACCTTGGAGGTCTTCTAGTCCAACCCACTGCTCAAGCAGGAGAACCTATGCCATTTCAGACAAGTTGATGTCCCGTTTCTTCTTAAAAACCTCCAGTGATAGAGCCCCTATGACTTCTGGTGGCAAGCTGTTCCACTGGTTAATGTCCTCACTGTTAGGAGGTTTCTCCTTAATTCCAGGCTGCTTCTCTCTTTGATCAGTTTCCATCTGTTGTTTCTTGTCTTGCCTTTCTGGTGCTTTGTAGAATCATTTGACCTCCTGTTCTTTGTGGTAGCCTCTCAAATCCTTCAGACCACGGATCTGAGCAGACCATCTAAATGTTTAAAATTTGGGTCCCGCACAGCTTAACTCCCATGTCCATAAACGCTGAAGGGAATATGGGGTGTCTGTCACCATTTCACTTGGCCTAGAGTAGGGGGGTCTCTACATCTGGTGGCTTTTAAGACTTGTGGACTTCAACTCCCACCATTCCTCCGCCAGTGGCTGCATTCAGTTTTGGTCGCCACGATGAAGAAAAGATGTGGAGACTCTGGAAAGAGTGCAGAGAAGAGCAACAAAGAGGATTTTAGGGGACTGGAGGCTGAAACATATGAAGAATGGTTGCAGGAACTGGGTAGGTCTAGTTTAAGGATAAGAAGGACCAGGGGAGACAGGATAGCAGTCTTCCAATATCTCAGGGGCTGCCCCAAAGAAGAGGGAGTCAAACTATTCTCCAAAGCACCAGAGGGTAAAACAAGAAGCAATGGGTGGAAACTAATCAAAGAGAGAAGCAACTTAGAACTGAGGAGGAATTTCCTGACAGTGAGAACAATTAATCAGTGGGACAGAAGTTGCCTCCAGAAGTTGTGAATGCCCCAACCCTGGAAGTCTTTAAGAGGATGTTGGATAGCTATTTGTCTGAAATGATGCAGGGTTTCCTGCCTAACCAGCAAAGGGTTGGACTAGAGGACCTCCAAGGTCCCTTCCGACTCTGCTATTCTAAACATTCTAAACTTGTAGAGGTGAGGTGGGCCTGAGCAGGCTTTGCTCTGGATCTTACGTAGGACCAGCAGGGTGGTGCTTAGACCCTCTAGAGGAGCATGGACTTTTATCTATCCTATGCTATTATTATTTATTTTTTGGTTAAATCTATTTGTTATCTAGAGCAGAAAATCCAGACTGACTCCATCTTAGCAGAAGTAATGCAAACCAAACAAAGAACAACTTAAAGAAGAAGAAAAATGAAAAGAAAAATATTATTAGAACGGTTGCTGGAATTGGGCATGGCTAGTTGAATGAGAAGAAGGACTAGGGGAGACAGGATAGCAGTGTTCCAGTATCTCAGAGGTTGCCACAAAGAAGAGGGAGTCAAGCTATTCTCCAAAGCTCCAGCAGGCAGAACAAGAAGCAACAGATGGAAACTAAACTAGAAGTGAAGCAACCTGGAATTAAGGAGAAATGTCTTGACAGTTAGAACAATTAACCAGGGGAAGGTCTTGCCACCAGAAGTTGTGGGCACTCCAGCACTGGAAACTTTTAAGAAGAGACGGCACAGCCATTTGTCTGGAATGGTATAGGGCAGGGGTCTGCAAAGTTGACTCTTTTAAGGCTGGTGGACTTCAACTCCCAGAGTTCCCCAGCCAGCATAGCTGGCTGGGGAATTCTGGGAGTTGAAGTCCACCAGCCTTAAAAGAGCCGACTTTGCAGACCCCTGGTATAGGGTTTCCTGCTTGAGCAGGGATTGGACTAGAAGACCTCCAAGGTCCCTTCCAACTCTTTAAAAAAAATTATTTTTTTTAAAATTCATTACATTTCTCAGTGCTTAATAAACACTGTGTTATCTGGGCATTAGAAAAATTTAAAACTATGCTAAACAGAAAAGTAGCAATATGAGAAGTGATAAAAAGATAGAAAAATGATAACTCTCCAGGCCCAGATGGGCTACCGGCAGAATTCTATAAATGTTTTTAAGACATGTTTTTTTCATCCCTTCCAACTCTCGTTATTCTATATTTTGTAAGTTTACCAAGCTGTGTGGACCAGCCCATAGTATGAACGCAACTTCTTCTTACTCAACTGGGAATCCTTCCATTCCTCTTTCTGTGACTTCTCGTACACCAGTGACTTTGCTTGGCTGGGTTTGAGTCTCTCTGTCTCTCTCTGTCTCTCTGTGACTTACCTGGCCAACTACCTTCATCCTTGCACCTGGGCGAGAGGAGAGGCACAAGAAGGTCCCAGTCGTAGGAGGCTCGATCTGTTTGCCTGCCTGCTTCTCCAGGGTTTATAACCTTTGATTTTGTGCAAGAGATGTTGGGGTTAACGGGGCAATAAGTCATCCGTTAACCCACCGGGGCCAAACTCCTCTTTTGGGGTGGGGGTGGGGGCACCCGAGCAAACGATTAATGCCTGAGATTGACTAGAAGGAGAAGGGCGTCCTGGGGGGGGGAGGGAGGGAGGCAGGGGGCACCCTCCTTTGCCCCTGACGTTGGAGCCATGGAGACTTCCAAGCCAAGTGGAGGTTGAGGCTCGGTCACTGCCTTCTCCAGGGCACGGGGCAGCCAAAGGAGCATGACCAGACCTCCATCCATGGGGTAGCACTGGGTTCGGATGTTATTTGCTTCCTCGCGGGGGTCAAGGAGGGCTGGGTTGAAGCTACTCTGAGTTCTTTGTCTGTGGCTCCTTCCCAAAAAGGCTTATAATACAATACAATACAATACAATAGCAGAGTTGGAAGGGACCTTGGAGGTCTCCTAGTCCAGCCCCCTGCCTAGGCAGGAAGCCCTATACCAGGGGTCTGCAAAGTTGGCTCTTTTAAGACTGGTGGACTTTAACTCCCAGTGTTCCCCAGCCAGCATAGCTGGCTGGGGAACTCTGGGAGTTGAAGTCCACCAGTCTTAAAAGAGCCAACTTTGCAGACCCCTGCCCTATACCATTTCAGACAAATGGCTATCCAACATCTTCTTAAAGACTTCCAGTGTTGGGGCATTCACCACTTCTGGAGGCAAGGAGTTCCACTGGTTAATTGTCCTAACTGTCAGGAAATTCCTCCTCAGTTTTAAGTTGCTTCTCTCCTTGATTAGCTTCCACCCATTGCTTCTTGTTCTGCCCTCAGGTGCCTTGGAGAATAGCTTGGCTCCCTCTTCTTTGTGGCACCCTCTGAGATATCGGAAGGCTGCTATCCTGTCTCCCCTGGTCCTTCTTCTCATTCAACTAGACCTCCCCAGTTCCTGCAACCGTTCCCTTTAAAGCAGCTGCAGCAGGGTCTTCGCTCTGCAATGAAGAAAACAAATCTTTTTCCCCCAGCTGTTTATTTCTGCAGAAGTCTTGGGACAGAAGTCCATCCTGAAAAACGCTGAGTAAAAGTTGGCTCAGATATTTATATTAAAAAAAAAAAGGTGTTATTTACGCCCTGCTGATCTACTCAATTTCTTACACAAGGTTTGTGTTCACATTTGGTCGATTTCATCCATGATGCTTGGGACAAGGTTGCATTTGTCCTACTGGGGAGGAGATGACTCATCGGCGGCCTTTGAAAACTTTCCAATCCTATGGCATTGTCAGAGGTTTCCTGTTTGTGTCTCGGTGGTCAGTTTCGCAAGGAAGCTGGCAAAGAGATGGAGGAAGGATGGACATATTTGGCTTCTTTGTACTTATTTTGATTAATTCATGGCTGACCTGGTGTTCGAAATATTATTTGAGACCTTTTATTTTAATCAATGGGATTCTTTTCCTATAGAATAGAATAGGAATATAGATACAGATTAACAGAGTTGGAAGAGACTTTGGAGGTCATCTAGTCCAACAACCCCCCCCCCAGCCCAAGCAGGAGCCCCTACACCATTTCTGACAGATGGCCGTCCAGTCTCTTCTGGAAAGCCTCCAGGGATGAAGCTCCCACAACTTCTGAAGGCAACTTCTGTTCCATGGGTTGATTGTTCTCACTATCAGAAAATTCCTCCTTATTTCCAGGTTGAATCTCTCCTTGATTAGTTTCCATCCATTATTCCTTGTCTGGCCTTCGGGTGCCTTGGAAAATTGCTTGACCCCCTCTTCTCTGTGGCAGCCCCCAAATATTGGAAGACTGCTCTCCTGTCTCCCCTGGTCTTCATTAAACTAGACATACCCAGTTCCTGCAACCGTTCATCGTATGTTTTAGCCTCCAGTCCCCCAGTCATCCTGGTTGCTCTTCTCTGCACTCTTTCCAGAGTCTCCACATCTTTTTTATAGTATGGCGCCCAAAACTTGATTCACAATTATATAAGTGTAGTCTTGTTAAGGCTTTATAGAGTGGTATTAGTACCTCATAGAATAATAATAGAATATAATAAAATAGAATAGGAGAGGGGAGGGGAGAATAAAATAGAAAAGTAAATATGAATAGAACAGGAGAGGAGAATAGAAAAGAAAATGTGAATAGAATAGAATAGAATTAGGAATAGAATAGAATGAGAGGAGAATCGAATAGAAAAGAAAATATGAATAGAATGGAAGAATAGAATAAATAAAATAGGAGAGGAGAATAGAATAGAATAGAAAACAAAATAGAGACCAGAATAGAATAGAATTAGAATAGAATAGGATAGAATAGAATAGAAAAGGAGAGAATAGAAAAGAAAATATGAATAGAATAGAATAGAATTAGGAATAGAATAGAATAGGAGAGGAAAATAGAATAGAAAAGAAAATATGAATAGAATAGAAGAATAGAATAGGAGAGGAGAATAGAATAGAATAGAATAGAATAGAATAGAATAGAATAGGAAAGAAAATAGAGACCAGAATAGAATAGAATTAGAATAGGATAGAATAGAATAGAATAGAAAAGGAGAGGAGAGAATAGAAAAGAAAATATGGGGACTTCCGGTATCCGGCTCCAGCGGAGACGGGCGAGCCTAGGGCTCGCTCGCCGCTTTGTTGCCTTTTCTGCCCCCCCAGGGGGGCGAAACTCTCCGGTTACCGGAGGTTTCCCGTAGGGTCGGCTCAGAGGGAGCGGCCCTCGTCACGGCGGTGGGGAGGGCGCTCCTCTCTGCGACCTAGGAGGAGAGGAACATGCCAGCGGGGGTTTTTTCCTTCTCCAACGGCTGTCGGTGCCATTCGCTTTAATGGAGAGGGCTGAACGGAGAGATCGGGCGGATCGCCGAGGCCTCAGCTGCGAGAGAGAGTGAGTTTAAAAGAACACCTTTTTTTCCTTGCTGCCAGCCAGGCTGAACGGACTGGGAGGGGGGTGTTTAATTTTAAAAAACCCCCCCTCGGATTTAAGCGGCACGCTAAGATGGCTTCTCTGCAAAGAGAAAGCGGAAACTTTCACTCCGGACGGTCTTTAACAAGGGAAAGTGGATTGTGACTTTCTGCAACATTGTTTCTAGGTCTGGCTGAGCTTAAAAAATTCTTTTTTTTGCTACTCTCTCCCTCTGGCTAGATGGGCGGTGGAAGTGGCTTCTCTTTGTCCCTGCCTAACTATTTCAACTAAGGAAAATTTCCAGCGTCTCTTTGAAAGCAGGACTCTCTCTGGATTTTTGAAATTTTTTTTCTTTTGATGGATTTGTGACTTCTTCTCTGGAATACCTTCGTTATTACTATTTGCTGATTTGGGAAATTGTGTCTCTTTTGGTTTCTGAATTGTTTGCAACTTCACCGCCCTGAATTGAACTGAGCTCCTGATCTGCCCCACCAGCCCCACCCGGAAAACGCCATCTTGGTGGCAGTGACTCTAACTTTTAACCATGGCACAAGAAGCAGCACTTGTAAATTTGGAACAAAGGATGGCTTCTCTTGAAACTTCTATGCAAACTTTGATATTAGAAATAAAGGCCCAGAGGGCTGAAAATAGTACTTTTAAAAAGGAACTATTGGATACCCGGAAGCAAGTGTTGGAGAATACACAGAAGACCGAGGAATTGGAGGGGGGGCTGGAGGGGGCTAAGGGAGAGATTAAAAATGTTTCTAATGAGGTGGGGGAAATAAATGGGCATGTGTCTAGGATAGATATGGAAAGAATGACATATTTTTTGAGATTTCAGAATGTTCTTGAGGAATCTGGTGAATGCCTGCCTGATCTTATGAGCACAATTTTAGCAGACTATTTACAAAAACCTAAGGATGAGATCAGGGGGGACATTGACCTAGCCTACAGAATTAACTCAGCATATGCCAGGATAAATGAAGTGCCTAGAGAGATACATGTGAAATTTGTTAGAAGGTCAACCAGAGAGGAAATCCTGAAAGCGCAGAGAGAGAAATCCTTAACTTATCAACGAGAAACGGTCACTATCTTGAAGCAGATCCCTAGAAAAATTAGAGATTCAAGAAAGAAATTTTCTTTCTTGTCTAAAACCTTGTTTGATCACGGGATTTGGTTCAAGTGGATGACAGCTGAAGGGATGCTGGTGTTCTGGGAAGGAGGAAGAGTGAGGATTAAAACAGTTGCTGAGGCGGAAGCCTTTCTTAAAAAACATTCCTCTGCCCTGGGGGAAGATCCAGGGGGGACGGAGGGGGTCACGGCCCCGCCCGCGGGGGGCCAGGGAGGAGAGAAAGAAGATACAATAGCCAAAAGACTTAGATCAAAAAAATAACTTTGCCTTGATTTTTCTTGAACAATTTTGTATAATATTTCTATCCGGACTTTTTGTAAATGTCTGACAGCATGGAAGGGAGAATTTAGGTAAATGTACTTGCTTCCATCTTGTAGTGGTATGGAAAATGTTTTCTATGTTAACTTTTTTAATGTGTATTTTGAGGTCTCGGAAGGTCCGACGACTCTGACGTGAATGCTCTCAAAATTTCTTTGTAACCATTACCCTACCCTGTTAAAAAATGTAAAACCAATAAAACTTTTTCAATAAAAAAAAAAAAAAAAAAAAAAGAAAATATGAATAGAATAGAATAGAATTAGGAATAGAATAGAATAGGAGAGGAAAATAGAATAGAAAAGAAAATATGAATAGAATAGAAGAATAGAATAGGAGAGGGGAATAGAATAGAATAGGAAAGAAAATAGAGACCAGAATAGAATAGAATTAGAATAGGATAGGATAGAATAGAAAAGGAGAGGAGAGAATAGAAAAGAAAATGTGAATAGAATAGAAGAGAAAATAGGGTAGAAGAGAAGAGAACAGGAGAGGTTTCCATCCATTGTTCCTTGTCTGGCCTGCTGATGCTTTGGAAAATAGGTTGACCCCCTCCTCTTTGTGGCAGCCCCTCCAATACTGGAAGGCTGCTGTTGTGCAACCCCTGGCCCTTCTTTTTCCTTAGACCAGCCATGCCCACATCCTTTAACTTTTACAGCTATTTACGTGCATGGCCCAGGCAGCCACCTCCCAACTCAATTCTACCGCAACGGCAAAACCCTGAGAGTGGCAGGCAGAGAGCAGCATTTTAACCAGTAACTCGTATTTCCTGTTTCCCGGGCTCAGCTGCGGTGAAAGTCCAGCGGAGAGGCCAAAGGGACAAAGCTAAGGAGAATTTGGGCCTGGACTGGTTCTGGCCAGACAGACAAGCCGGAACTGGCCTGCCTGCCTCAAAGACTCCCTGCTCCTCTGGCCCTTCCTGGCCACCGAGTTGAATTTCTCTCCATTCTTTTCTCTGGTTTTTAATATGAAGCAGTGGTGGGTTTCAAATTTTTTTAGAACCTACTCTGTAGGTGTGGCCTATTTTGTGGGCGTGGCTTGGCAGTCATGTGACAGGGTGGGAGTGGCCACCTTTTAAAATGTGGTGAAACTCATTTAACAACGCTCTTGCTTAGCAGCCAAAATTTTGGACTCAATTGTGATGATAAATTCTTTCTTTCTTTCTTTCTTTCTTTCTTTCTTTCTTTCTTTCTTTCTTTCTTTCTTTCTTTCTTTCTTTCTTTCTTTCTTTCTTCCTTCCTTCCTTCCTTCCTTCCTTCCTTCCTTCCTTTCCTTTTCTTCCCGTTGGGTCACTGGCAGCGGCAGGCCAGATTTACTTCCAGGTACACCAGTGGAACTCCCTCTCACCGGTTCTCTAAATCAGGGGTCTCCAACCTTTGCAACTTTAAGTCTGAAGGACTTCAGCTCCCAGAATTCTCCAGTCAGCAAAACTGTCAGTGTCAGGGCCTGGGCCAGGGGTCTCCAACCTTTGCAACTTTAAGTCTGAAGGACTTCAGCTCCCAGAATTCTCCAGCCAGCAAAACTGTCAGTGTCAGGGCCTGGGCCAGGGGTCCCCAACCTTTGCAACTTTAAGTCTGAAGGACTTCAGCTCCCAGAATTCTCCAGCCAGCAAAGCTGTCAGTGTCAGGGCCTGGGCCAGGGGTCTCCAACCTTTGCAACTTTAAGTCTGAAGGACTTCAGCTCCCAGACTTCTCCATCCAGCAAAGCAGTCAGTGTCAGGGCCTGGGCCAGGGGTCTCCAACCTTTGCAACTTTAAGTCTAAAGGACTTCAGCTCCCAGAATTCTCCAGCCAGCTTTGCTTCAGACTTAAAGTTGCAAAGGTTGGAGACCCCTGGCCCAGGCCCTGACACTGACAGCTTTGCTGGCTGGAGAAGTCTGGGAGTTGAAGTCCTTCAGACTTAAAGTTGCAAAGGTTGGGGACCCCTGCTCTAAATTTCACCAACCGGCTCTCGCGAGTAGGTGCGAGCCTGCAGAAACCCACCACTGATATGAAGTGTTTGAATATGAACCGCAGGGTTGGGTTGGGGTTGTTTTTTTTGGGGTGGGGGCTAACATGGCCCCTTTAAGATGGACAGACTTCATCTCCCAGAATTCCCCAGGCAGAAGAGCAAGACAGGGGGATTCTGGGAGTTGAAGGCCACCCAGCTTCAAGAGGGCCCGGTTGAGGGGGATCCCCATCCCAAGACTGAGGAGGGTCTGTGTTCCAGAGGAGCTCATTGGCCGTTTACACCTGGGGGAGCAGGTGGGAAAGCGAGGGTGGACTACAACTCCCATCCGGCTGGGGATGTGGCCGTTGTGGTCCTGGGCATCTGCCTGGCATGGCCATGAGGAAGGTTAACTCTGGGAAAGGATCTAAGGGGAAAAGGCTTTGTAGATAGAAGGTGGATTGATTTGTCCTGTTTGTGAGATATTCCATGCATATGGTTCTTTATTTCTCTTTCCTCTCCTTTCCACTTTTCTTTCTTCTTTCCTTCCTTTTCATTGTTCTCTCATCCCTTTTCTCCCTTTCTTTTCCTTTTCCTTCCTTCCTTTTCATCCCTCTCCCTTTTGCTTCCTTCCTTCCTTTTTTCTTTCTTTGTTTCCTTCTCTTCCTTCTCTTCATCTTTTTCTTTTCCTATTATTTTTCTTCCTTTCCCTTCCTTCCTTTTATCTTTTCTTTCCTTCCTTCCCTCTTTTTCTTTCCCTTCCTTCCTTTTCATCTTTTTCCTTCCTTTTTCTTCCTTCTTCCCCTTCCTTCCTTTTATCTCTTTATCTCCCTTTCTCCTTTCCTTTCCTCCTTTTCATTTTTCTCTCATCCTTTTTCTCCTCTTTTCTTCTCTTCCGTTTTTTCTTTCCCTTCCTTCCTTTTCATCTCTCCCTTTCTTTTTCTCCCTTTCCACTTTCCTATTACCTTTTCCTTCCTTCCTTCCTTTTTTTCTTTCCCTTCCTTCCTTTTCATCTCTTTTTTCACCTTTTCCTTCCTTTTTCCTCCTTTTATTTCTTTATCTCCTTTTCCTTCCTTCCTTCCTTCCTTCCTTTTTTCTTTCTTTGTTTCCTTCTCTTCCTTCTCTTCATCTTTTTCTTTTCCTATTATTTTTCTTCCTTTCCCTTTCTTCCTTTTATCTTTCCTTTCCTTCCTTCCCTCTTTTTCTTTCCCTCCCTTCCTTTTCATCTTTTTCCTTCCTTCCTTCTTCCTTCCTTCTTCCTTTTTCCCCTTCCTTCCTTTTATCTCTTTATCTCCCCTTTTCCTTCCTTCCTTCCTTCCTTTTTCTCCCTTTTTTATTTTCTATTCTCTCTCTTTTCCTTCCTTCCTTCCTTCCCTCCTGATAAAATTATTTCATTTATTAAACTTCTATGCCTCCCATCACACACTTCAAAAGGACTGTTGAAAATTGTTCAATTATCAAATATTTTTTTAAAAAATAAGAAAATTTTTAAACACCCAAAAAGGATTTTTAAAAAAAGAAAAATTCTGCCTTCCGCCGCTTCTTTCATTTATTGAATGCTAGAGGCGAGACCGCAAACATTAACATAAATTACCATATGCAAATCGCTGCCCACGCCCTCCACTGGACGGGGACGGTTTAACTTTTATTCTCCTCCCCGCCCCCTCCGGCTCCGATTGGTCTCCTCTTTCAGGCGGCGCGGCCGTCGATTGGTTCCGAGCGGCACGAGCGCCTCTTCCCATTGGCTCCCTTTGGTTTGTTTTGGTGCGGGCGGGGCGGCGCCCAAACCGCGCTGGCTCATTGGTGGAAAAAGAGGCGTGACCCGGTGCCCCCCTTTTCCTCCGCGAAACCACAGCAACAGCCCAAGCCGCGCCGAGCGATTGGACGAAGAAACCGTCTGTCTCGACCGCCATTCACTCTTTATTGGTCGGGATCGACGAGAAAGAGGCGGGGATTGGAAGCGAAGCAGCCCGAAGTGCCGAGAGACCGGAGACCGGGGCGCTTCCGGTGCTGATGTGGCCGGAACCCCGGCGGCGCCTCGGAGCGGTGAGTGTGGGCCGCGGTCGCCGCTCCTCTCCGCCTCCACGGCCTTCCCCCCTCAAGGGCCCCTCTGGGCGGAGGCCCAGGCCGCAACTCCGCGGGAGCAGCTGCCGGGGCTGCCCCGCTTTGCCCTCCTGCGCCCCGGGAGAGCTGCAGGCCGAGGCCCCACCGGTGCAGCCTCTCCTCCTCCCCCCCCCCCCCACGTCCCTTCCTGCAGGAGGATGAGGAGCCCCGGAGGCCCCTCGGAGGGGAGGGGGAGGAGGAAAGGGGGCTCGGGAGGGGGGACCGGTTGGCGGACCTCGGGGTGCCCCCTTGAGATGCTGCTCGGCTTCACTCACACACACACATCCGCCCTCCCCCCCTCCCCCAAGCACGGATGAGGTTACCTGGCTGGGTGGCGAAACGTCTTCAAGGAAAGAGCCAGGCGCAGAGGAAGCACCAGGGACCCCTCCTCCCCTCCCCCTCTTCTCTCTCTCTCTCTGCCTGTATGATGTGATTATGTGCATACATGCATATGCATGGCATTTATTATATATATATGGGGGGGTGTTGCGTTTGTCACACAATGCATATATATATGCATTATAATGGTATAAGGTTCCTGCCCACGCAGGGGGTTGGACTAGAAGACCTCCAAGGTCCCTTCCAACTCTGCTATTGTATTATTGTATTATATGTGTGGGTGTATGTATATGTATAATTATATATAATAATAGATATATACATACATACATATATACTCGTGACATACATACTTGTATATATGTATATATATGCGCTTATAGTTATAGTTTATTTGATTTATATACTTTTGAGACTCAGGGTGGTGTACAGCCACAATAAAATAAACGGTACAAAAGCTTGTGTCACAACACCCTGCTAAGCCCCAATTAAGGGAGGAAGCATACTGCTCTCCTTTTCTGCTCATCACCAGAGACCACCTAGACAGAAAGCCATGAATTCCGTTGTGTGATTTTTTTTATATGTGTGTTACCTTTTTGAGCTGATCAATAAGTAAGTCAGGGAGACTAGGATAGATCTATTTCGAGCTATTTAGCTCTCATCAGCTAGCCATACCCTTACTGGGATACGAACCAGGGAAGTATTACATGTGAGGCAGTTGCAATTGCCTATAGACCACTGGTTCTATCCTGATCAGCTGAGACAGGAGGATATGCTTGTGTCACAACACCCTGTTAAGCCCCAATTAAGGGAGGGAGCAGACCGTCCAGGGAGAAAGCTATTTTTTGTTGCCTTTGTTATATATGATACACACACACATACATATACGGGTGTATATGTGAGAGAGGAAGAAGAAGGAGATGAAGGGGAGGGAGAGGAGGGGAATGGGCAGAGTACTGTGGGATCCTGGGAGATCGCTTGAGTTTGGTTTTATATATATATATGTGTGTGTGTGTGTGTCTGCTATGAGTTTTTTATATTGTATTGTATTGTATTGTATTGTATTTATTTATTTATTTATTTATTTATTTATTTATTTATTTATTTATTTATTTATTTATTTATTTATTTATTTATTTATTAAATTTATACCCCGCCCTTCTCCAAAAGGACCCAGGGCGGCCTGCCTAACTACCTGCCTACCTACTTACCTATCATCTATCTGTCTGTCTGTCTCTCCGTCCATCTCCATCCATCCATCCCCCCCTCTCTCTCTTTCTCTCTCTCTCTCTCACACACACACCCATCTATCCTTTTCTATCAATTGATAGAAAGCGTTCTGGCCCTCAAGGTGTAATGAACTAGCCCTAGTCCCAATTTGTGTATGCCTATAGACTCCAATGAATGACATGAAGAACATGTGGCCTCTTTGCGCATCTGTTCCTTTTAGGGCCATACTCCGATTGGGACCAGGACCAGTTCATCGACTTGAGGGCCACAACGCTTTCTATACATCGATAGAAAAGGAAGCCAGCGTGAGTTGTCCGTAAGTGACTAAACGGTGCATGATGCTCCTGTGCCATATATTCCTCATTGGGATGATGGGACTTAATGGAAGCAGCTAATTTGAATCCCGGCTTTAGCAGCGACTTAAAAGCTGACTCTGTTCTTTGCTTTAATCCGTGAGATTAAATGCTCAGATCTGATGAGGACTAGCGCCTTGCTTGGAACTTCCTTTCCTTCCACCAGGACGTACAGTGGTTCTCCAGGATTCTGGTGGTTTAACTGTGTGAGACCATCTCTTCCTAGTTACGGCTCTTTTATTTAGCCTTGGCAGAGAGAGAGAGCACAGAATGGAGTAGAGTGGTGGGGTGGCCTAGAGGTGGAGCTCTCCCCTCACCATCAGGAGGCGGGGAGTTCGATCCTAGGTAGAGGCAGATATTTCTCTCTCTGGGCACAATGAGAATATATCTGCCGAACAAAACTCCTCATTGGCGACAGGGAAAGGCAGCGGGCCACTAAACACTCAACACCATTCAGTTGCCCAGACTGCACCCTGCAAGGGATTATGGGCTTGTTAAATGATGATGAGTAAGAGTACAGAATGGATAGGATTCGGGGAGTGCCTTGTGGGTGCTCTCACAAAATGGTTGCCAGGGGTTTGTGCATTCATTGCATGGCTTCCAAAACTGTTGGCTACACACTGATTTGCCAGAATGTTTCTTACGGGACCTCCGTCTCTTTTCCTCTGGGCAATGGGCATATTTCGCCCAGAGCCCCTTGGCTGAGTCGGGGTTGGGGGTTGGGGGGGGGGGGCTATAGAAAAACAGAAATCGAATTAATGATTGAAGCAAGGGATGAATTGCAGGCCTGCCTTGTTATCTAAGTTTAGTTTATTAGATTTCTATGGATGTGCACAGGATATCTTTCACTCTGGGACATAAAGGCAGAGCTGGTGTCTGTTGTTTGGTGTGTTAGTTTCTACTTTGGGTACAGTTATGATTGTTGTTTCAGAAAAACTAACGAGCCGAAGCAGCTGAGTGCTTCCCCCCCCCCCCCAAGGAAGAAGCCAACCTTCACCTCTGCAGCCTATTGGAGACCCCGGCTGATTGCAAGCTGTGACTCCTTCCTTCTCTGGGACCTTCTCTGCCCCTTTCATGCTCCAGCTGACGGCCTCCTCCTCCTCCTCCTCCCTCTGTGCCACGGGTTGCCTGGAGGGCGAAGATGCTCAGCCGCTTGTCGGGGCTGGCCAGCACTGTCCTGCACGAGCTCTCAGGGGACGGAGAAGATGCAGCAACCACAGCTCCCCTCGCTGTAAGTCGCCTGTTATCTCCCGCACCACTTTGGCGAGATAAAGTTTTTCAGTCCAACCCAGCCTCTTCTTAGAATGGAGCACCCACAACCTCTTATCAGAATAGAGCTCAGGGGTTGCCACAAAGGAGAGAGAGTCAAGCTATTCTCCAAGGCACCTGAGTGCAGAACAAGAAGCAATGGGTGGAAACTAATCAAGGAGAGAAGCAACTTAGAACTGAGGATGAATTTCCTGACAGAACAATTAACCTCTGGAACAGCTTGCCTCCAGAAGTTGTGAATGCCCCAACACTGCAAGTCTTTAAGAAGATGTTGGATAGTCATTTGTCTGAAACGGTATAGGGCTTCCTGCCTAGGCAGGGGGTTGGACTAGAAGACCTACAAGGTCCCTTCCCACTTTGCTAGTCTATCCTATCCTAAGGAAGGAAGGAAGGCAGGAAGGAAGGGTCAAACCATTTTCTAAAGCACCTAAAGAAGCAATGGGTGGAAACTAATCAAGGAGAGAAGCAACCTGGAACTAAGGAGAAACTTCCTGACAGTCAGAACAATTAGTCAATGGAACTACCTGCCTCCAGAAGCGGTGAATGCTCCAACACTGGAAGTCTTTAAGAAGATGTTGGAGAGCCAAAATAGTATAGGGCTTCCTTGCCTAGGGGGTTGGACTAGAAGACCTCCAAGGTCCCTTCCAACTCGGCTATTGTATTGTATTGTATTGTATAGAGCTGGAAGGGACCTTGGAGGTCTTCTAGTATGACCCCTGCTCAAGCAGGAGACCCTGTACGATTTCAGATAAGTGGCTCTCTACACTCTTATCTGACTCAGGGGATGGAGCATTCACAACTTCAGGTGGCCAGCCATTCCGCTGGTTAATTGCCCTTGCTGTCAGGGACTTCCTCCTTAATCCCAGGTTGCTTCTCTCCTTTTTTAGTTCCTTGGCTTGCCTTCCGGTGCTTTGGGGAATAAGGTTAAGCCCCTCCCCTTTGTGTCAGCATTCTGGAGCCACTGATTAATTGTTCCCACTGCAAAGAAATTTCTCCTCAATTCCAGGTTGGCTCTCTCCTTGCTCTGAGGCCACCCTACAATTCCAGGCCTCCTTTTATTCCAAGCCAGCATTCTTAATTGTTCTTGAGCCAATTGGATGGTGGAACATTGCCGGAAGCAACTGCGATTGAATTGAGTGGCTGCATAAACGATTTAATTAACTAAAGATAAAACGATCTTGAGTCAACTGGAGCTCCCCAGAGTCACCCTTATCAGTGAAATGGGCAGCATAGATGATCATAAATGAAGGGCGACATATGTAAGTGTGATAAATGAAGCAGGTGGTGCGATGGCCTGGTGGCAGAGCTCTGGCCTCGCAATCAGGAGGCTGTGGGTTCGATCCTTGGTGGAGGCAGGTATTTCTCTCTCTCTGGGCACACTGAGAATAGATCTGCTAAACAAAACTCCTCATTGGCGACAGGGAAGGGCATCTGGCCATGAAACACTCTGCTAGCTCCATCCAGTTGACTCCACCCCAATGCAAGGGATTATGGGATCGTTAAACGATGATGATTAATAAATAAACTAGCAGTCAGCACCACTAATTTGTAACAGGCAACCTGTTCCACATTTATATGTAATTAATTTTAATTTTTAGTTTAATTTAATCGTCTTAATTCTCAGCTTCTGAGGAAATAGGTCGGTTTTTAAATCTTTGGAGAGTTGCTCATTTGGGGCAGACTATGGAGGTTGACCCTCTCACAAAAGGGACAGCCAGAGTGACCTGGGCCTTGTCTCTCGCCCCCAGAGGCAGCACTAAGTGAACGACGGGGCCCTTCTCGGGCGTTCACGTGGCCCCCAACATCTCTGTTCATCCCCGGTCGAGAGCTTGAAAAGCTACGGGGGTGACTTAGGGGCTTTGGCTTCCTGGTTTTTTCCCCCCCCCTCCCCGCAGGGACCGGAGTTTGAATCCAGCCAGCAGAATGGGGAGGAGACCCCAGAGGACGTCCTGGAACGGCTGGCCCACATGGAGAAGCTGGTGGCGCAGCTGAAGACCCTGGTGCGGGAGAAGGACGCCCAGCTCCATCAGAAGGAGGCCATGCTTCAGGTGGGTGGGAAGCAGACAAAGCACTTTTCCATGGCTCTGTGTGTGCGTGTGTGAAGGTGGGACTAGAACTCATAGCCTCCTGGGGATTGGCCCAAAGCCACCTGTTGGCTGTCATGCCTCAGGTGGGACTAGGATTCCCGGCCTCCTGGGAGACGGCGAGTTCTAGTTCTGCTCTAGGCAGGAAAGCCAGCTGGGTGATTTGGGGCCATTCCTCCTCTCAGCTCAACCCACCTTAACAGGAGGGGAGATGGGAGGAAGGTGTGCAGGATATGTTCTCACCTTGAGTCGTTTGTAGAAGTGACAAAGGTGGGCTGTCAATCAACCAGTAAGCTAGAGTGGGGAGGTAACCCGGGGCCCTGCAGGAATCGCCCCCCAACCGTCCCCAGGCAACGGGCTTTTCCTTCTGGGCTGATCCAGGCTCCCCTGGCTCTCCCGTTCACCTGGGCCTCCTCCTGCAAGGGTCACACCTGCCCCTCCCGCCCTCCCTGTGACCTTCTCTTTCCCCTGCAGGAGGAGAGGCAGGCGGCCGAGGCGAAGCTGCTGAAGCTGAAGATGCAGGCTAAAGTGAAGGTGGCCAACCTGAACAAGCGCATCGAGGAGCTGGCGGCTCAGGGAGGGGCAGTGCCTGCAGAGGGGCCACCGGAGGGCCCCCCACCTCCTGTCCAGGTGAGCCCCCCACCCCCTCCGCAGGGACCAAGTCGCCATCTCCAAGCCGAGCGGCCTAAACGCCCCACGAGGGACAAAGGAGCGTCTTTCCCGCAGATCAGCGCTCCCTGCTGATGCCTTTCCTGGCTTCTGCGCTCTGGAGAGAGGGTCCCAATCCAGCCACGTGGGCCCCTTCCTGTCCGGAGACCCTCTGCCCACTTCCACTGGCAAACCTACCCCCTTCCGACAACTCGTGAATCCAGGGGTGCTTGTCCTAAAACGTGAAAACATTTGAACGCTCCAGGGCTCCTGTTGTCCGTGGG
This sequence comes from Rhabdophis nuchalis, assembly GCA_039707465.1. Taxonomy (NCBI): domain Eukaryota; kingdom Metazoa; phylum Chordata; class Lepidosauria; order Squamata; family Natricidae; genus Rhabdophis; species Rhabdophis nuchalis. The sequence continues at coordinate 122,533,682 of CM077648.1, forward strand.
AAGAGGGGAAAAACAGGAAAGAAAATAACAGTATATAAGTGTATATTCAAAAGTAAGGTATAAAGGTGGGGAATCATAATCAGGATAGATTTCAGAAGGAAATGGAACAAGAAACGATATTCAATTATTTTTGGATCTGAGGAAATACCACCCCAAGAAAATAAAAAGTAAGAGCTGGAAGAAGAGACATCTGCAACAATAGAAAAAGAAAGGAGGAGAGGAAGGGAAAGAAGATAAGAGAGGAGGAGAGGAAGGGAAGGAAGATAAGAGGGGAGGAGAGGAAGATGGAAGGGAGAAGGAGACAGGGTAAGAAGAGCCAAGGGAGGAGGGAGAGGGAAGGGAAGAAGGAAGGAGAAGGAGAGGAGGAAGGAAGGAAAGAAAGAGAAGGGAGGGAGGGAGAAAAGAAAGGGAAAAAAGAAGGGGGTGTTACAACAGGCGGAAGGGATGGTAAACAAAGCAACCCAAATGGTATGTTATAACCCTATAAATGGAATGGCAAATGTATAAGAATGATGAGTGTAAAAAAGAATAATAACTATGTGAATGTAGACCTAGAATTGTATATTCTCTATTCTCAAGGAGAGAAGCAACTTAGAACTGAAATTTCCTGACAGGTAGAACAATTAGTCAGTGGAACTCCTGGCCTCCAGAAGTTGTGAATGTCCCAACACTGGAAGTCTTTAAGAAGATGTTAGAGAGCCATTTGTCTGAAGTGGTGTAGGGTCTCCTGCTTAAGCAGGGGGTTGGACTAGAAGACCTCCAAGGTCCCTTCCAACTCTGCTATTCTATTGTATTACATAGAGAACAAAAAATAAAATAACTTTTCAGGAGAAAAAAAAACCTCCAGGGCTGCCTAAACCTTCTCCAAAAACTCCTGCCTGTCTTCTGTGCCACCAGGGTGACCACGGCCCAAGCGAGGGGATGGTGGAGGAGATGGCCATACTCCGGAGGCAGCTTCAGGACCAGGAAGAAGCCATGAGGGAGCTCCGAGGGCAGCTGGAGGAAGCGACGGGAAGACTCGGGGATGCCCAGGACCAGGTGGGGAATCTACAATGCCCACCTGGGCTTTTTTATTGGGGGGGGGGGCAGGGGGAAGCTCTTGGGATCTTCCCAGGCTAATATTGGCAAGGGGAACACAAAATCCAACCATTGTAAATGATAGATTTCTAGGTGTTTCCTCTTCTCCTGTGGAATTCCTCTAACTTGCCCAGCAAGGCATGTTGCCAGTTTTGGTCTCGTGGTTAAGGCGCCAGGGTAGAAAGCAGGAGAATGTGAATTCTAGTCCTGCCTCAGGCATGAAAGCTGGCTGGGTGACTTTGGGCCAATCACTAGGAGATGGTGAGTTCTAGTTCTACTTTAGAGATGAAAGCTGACTGGGTGACTTTGGGCCAGTCACCAGGAGACGGTGAGTTCTAGTCCCGTCTTAGGCGTGAAAGCTGACTGAGTGACTTTGTACCAATCACCAAGACACGATGAGTTCTAGTCTAGGTGAGGCCAGGTACCGGCACCTGGAGGCTCACTAGACTGAGATGGTCAGCCAGTTCCAGGCCGTGATGCCGTCCCACTGGAACGAGGTCCTCCAGCTCATCGCCACCATCGGCCCTTCCCTCCAGCCTTCGCCCAAAGCCCCCCACCAGGAGGCCGAATCAGACCCCAAATGGGAGTTTCTGCCCCCCACAAAAGGACCCCGAAGGGGGAGGCCCTCTGCAGCAACACAAGCGTTCATTGCCCGTATCCATCCCAGGGGCCGTAGTTTGAGGATCCTTGATTTAGTCCAATGTAAACAATGGACCACCTACATTTTCTCAGTCGGTGGCTGCTGTCCTAAGGCTCCCCCCACCATAATCCCCACTATATTTCCTTCTCCTCCTCTTCCTCCTCCGCAGATCAGCTCCCTTCAAAGGGAAGCTCTGGAGAAAGAGTCACTCCGTGAAGAGCAGGCCGTCCAGCATCAGGCAGAAATCCACCAGGTGGAGGCCTGGTCGGCCCGCGAAGCAGACCTGCAGCAGGTGGGTTGCCTTCGGGAAAGCTGCCAGAGACTGACAGGCAGCCCTTGACCGACCACAGCTCAGTTAGGAACCGTTTGGAATTACAACGGCAGTGAAAAAAAGGGACTTACGACCGCGTTTCACACTTACGACTGTTGCAGCATCCCCGTGGTCACGCCAAAATTCAGGGGCTTGGCAAACAACTCAGAGTTATGACGGGGTGCACGTGCTCCCCATTTGTGACCTTCTAATGAGCAAAGTGGGGCGGGGAGGAAGCCAGTATTGCTAACAGCTGCAGCTTTGAACAGTCACTAAATGAACAGTCGTAAGTCAAGGGCTACCTTGACTTCCAAGCATTTCATTTTAGCGACGGTTTGAAGTTTCAGTGGCCCTGAGCAGGGGACCTAGGAGCAGTCCTCGCACTTACGACCACGGCACGGTCACGTGATGACAATCTGGGTGCTTGGGAAGGAATCCTAATTCATAGGCTTGGCAACTGGCTCGTATTTATGACGGGCGTCACGTGATCCTCTTTTACGACCTTCTGAAAAAGCAAAGTCAGCGTGGGAAGCTATCAGCTGCAGCGATTCACTTAAGCACGGTGGCGAGAAAGGTCGTAAAATGGGGCAAAACTCACTGAGCAGCAGAAATGTTGGCCTCGTCCGTCGTAAGCCGAGGACTCCTCATATTTCGCCAGAGGCAAAACCAGCAGTGAGAAATCTGTATGTCCGTCTTGTGGCTTGTGAACCTTTGGGGTCTCTCTCTCTCTCTCCCTCTCCCCCCACCAGAATCTGAGGCAGCTGCAGCGAAAGGTGGAGGAGAAGGAGGAGGCTTTGCTCTGCCGGACACAGGTGGTCGAATTGCTGCAGCAGGAACTGACCGTCACTCAGGAAGAAAAGCAGGTATCGCCTCTGGGTTTCCCGACAAAAATCACATTTTATCGCAATTTATCGCGTGCTAAAACTGGCCCGGAGTCGCTCTCGGTTTGCAGGAAAAAAAAAATAATGCACGCATCCAGGGGCAAAACTCATTCCTGACTTTTACATAAAGCAAATCAAGAGTTAAACATTAACAATTGTAAGACTTTGTTTTAAAAACCGGAAACTTTTTTGCTGAAAAGGTATAATAAAAAAGAAGACAGAGCTGGGGATTGAGGGATTTGAGGATTAGGAAAGGGTTGAAGGAGAAAGAGGTGGCAATTCCTTGATGCCAAATAGGACCAAAATTCTATCCATTCTTCCTGGACAAGGCCCAGGCCAAGGATTCCTCCGAGTTCCCATTGATGAAGAGAGCCACGTTGGCACATCTGGGGAAACCCGAATCTGAAAGCTTCCCAGTTTTCCCCACCCAGTTGAAAGTCCAAGATCTTGCCCCCCAACACCCACAAGCCCATCCCATGGTCCCATCTCCCACTGCCACAGACTGGCAGCTTCCACCCATCTAGATCCGGTCAGGTGCAGAGGTGCAGAGACAAAGGATGACCTTGGCTTTCTAGAAAGAATGTTGTTATGGCTGCCTATCATCTAACTCCGTACAATCCCATTCTCCCACCACAGAAAAGGCATAGTAGAAGAATGGAAAGTGTGGCAGGCCAAAGATCCCAAAGGAAAAGAGGGCTGCAGGCCTGACATCCTTCTTCTACCCCCAGATGCCCCACCTGGGCTCCTGAGAACAAGAGAGGGAAATGACTGATCACCCCCCCCCACCCCCAATTCCTCTAGCTGTTGTCTTGTCCTCAGTGAAGATGGTCTCCACGCTTCCGTCTTTCTCTTCCTTAGACTCTCCTGGAGAAGTTGCACAAGGCAGAGGCAGAGCTGGATGTCTCCAGAGGCGCCCTGGCTTCAGCCCAGGAGGAATCCGAAACCCTGGCCCAGAGGCTGGAGCGGGAGCTGGCCCAGGCGAGAGCGGCCCAGGCCGAGCGGGAGCAGGAGAGGCAGGCCGAGGAGGCCAGGCACGCCCTGGAGGTGGCCGAGAAGAACCAGGAGATGGTGGAGTTTCAGAAGGCAGAGCAGGACCTCCATGCCAGCTACGAGGCAGTCCAAGCGGAGAACGCCCGGCTGCGGCAGAAGGCGGACGTGCCACCGGAGAGCCCCCCTGACGACGCTTCTCTCCCGCAAGGTCAGAGGGGGGTGGAACATCTGGAAGGAAGGAAGGAAAGTAACAGAAGAGAATATTTGCAGCTCAGGGATGAAATGTGGGGTCTTTGGGGCTCTCTGAGCTTGGTGCTTCTCTTGCAGATGTTTTATAACCCCTCTAGGGAACATCATCAGTGCCGGAAGAGAGTGGGGTTTGCAGAGAGGAGAAGGAGGGAGGAGGAGGAGGAGGACGGGGGTCCTACTTGCTCTCTGAGCTTGGTGCTTCTCTTGCAGACGTTTTATAACCCCTCTAGGGAACATCATTAGTGCTGGAAGGAAGGAAGGAGGACTGGTTTCCTAGCTTCTCTCTGAGCTTGGTGGTTTTCTTACTGGCCATTTTCTGCTTATCTCGGCTTGTGGGGTGTGCATCTCTGATTCCATTTTGTGGGGGGAAAGCTCATGTGGTGTTTTCTGCCTCAGGTGAGACCCCTGAAAGAGCCCCGGAGCTCGTCTCGTCTCAGCCAGAACTGGGAACAGCTGCAGTCCCGTCTCCTTTCCTGAGCCAGGTAATTCTTTCCATAAATTAGATTAGAACGCACCCCCCCCCCCCCTTAATTCTCTTCTGGAAGGCGCTGGAGACCTGGTCCTGCCTGTGGGCCTGGGGAACCCAGAGCGGGAGGAGGGAGCCCCTGAAATGGCTCATGGGATCGGCTTTTGCCAGTGCAGTGGATGGGGGTGTGATTTTATGACATTATACTTGGTTAATTTATTTGATTCTTTTTATTGGTTTTATTGTTTTAAATGCGGCTTTATACTCTGCAAGCTGCTTTGAGTCACCTAGGGCGAATAGGCAGCAAAATAAATTCAATAGAAAGATATATATATATATAGATAGATAGTTTGATTGATTGATGATGGAAGGTAGGTAGGTAGGTAGAAAGATATAGATAGATATAGATAGATAATAGATAGAGGTAGAAAGACAGACAGACATACATACATACATAGTAGGTAGGTAGAAAGATATAGATATAGATAATAGATAAATAGGTAGAAAGATAGAGATCGATAGATAGATAATAGATAGATTATAGGTAGGTAGGTAGGTAGGTAGGTAGGTAGGTAGGTAGGTAGGTAGGTAGGTAGATAGATAGATAGATAGATAGATAGATAGATAGATAGATAGATAGATAGATAGATAGATAGATAGATAGATAGATAGATAGCTTTGCAGAAGAGGAGGCAAGGCCAGGTTTCCTGCAGAGTGACCGCAGGGGGGGCCCGTAGTAAAATAAAGGGAAGTAAGGCAAGGTGAATCTCTACGGAGAGTCTCCGTCCTCCAAGTCCTCACGGAGGTCCCAAAGGTGGTTCCTTTTCAAGAGGCAACTGGACTTTCTGGGTTGGGTTTGAAGACGTTTCGCTTCTCATCCCAGAGGCTTCTTCTGAGCAGATGGTGGGGAATTCAGAGCCGGAGAAGCTTCTGGGATGCGAAGGGAAACATCTTCAAAGAGAAACCAGCTGCCTCTCGAAAAAAGCCCCTTTGGGAGAAGGGAAGGGGAGGTAAAATAAAAAATATATATAAAATAGAGAAATAATGTAAAATACAATGCAAAATGAAATGTCTGCTCCTTGTAGAGGAATGACTCCTCAATCTCCTTCTCCCAGCCCAGCACAGGCCAGACCCCAGAGGATCCCCTGCCGGCCCAACCGGATGGACAGCCTGATCTCCTGGAATCCTTTGCCGAGGAGAAGCAGCGGGATCTCTCCGTCCTGCTCCTGGAACTGCAGGAGGCCCAGGAAGAGATCGCCTTCCTCAAGGGGCAGCTTCCCCTCTCTGGCAGCCCGGAGGCCGAAGCAGGACGTCCCCAGGAGAGCGAGGGCGAGAGAGAGGGAGACGGGGCCATCCAGAGTGACTCCAGCAGTAGCTCTTTGGTCACTGTAGACATCCAGGACTCTCCCTCTGCTCTGGGGCTGCTCTTGGGAGCGGAGGAGAAGGAAACCGCCCACGGACCATCTCCAGACTCCCAGCTGCAGTTGCAGAAGGTAGAAAAGTTGGAGCTGGAAGTCGCTGAACTGCAAAGAAGGCAGCGGGAAGCCCTGGAAACCCACCAGAGAATCCTGGAGGAGAAAAGCGCAGAGATCGTGCAGCTGGAAGAACAGGTGGAGGGCTCAGCCAGGGCTGCGCGGAGCCTGGACGCAGAGCGGGACCAGCTCCTGACCCGGCTGAAGGAACTCTGCTTCCTCGCAGAGATGAAAGCTGAGCCGGAAGGCAGCCCTGCTCATCCGGAGCTGCAGCCGCCGCCGCTTCCCAGCTACGAAAGCGGAGTCTCCCACCTGGATTTGTTGAAGGAGCAGATCCAGAGCCTGAGGAACGAGGCCAAGTCGAAGGACGTGAAAATCATTGCTCTCCAGAACGACCTGGACGAAGCCCAGCGGCAACTCTCGGAGGAAGAAACGGCCGGGAGGAACCTCCTCACCCAGCTCCAGAAGGAGCAGCTGAACGGCCAAGGCCTGCTTGAACAGGTGAGGGAGGCCTCCACGAAGGCCGAGGAGCAGTCCCAGGCTTTGGCCCTGAAGGAGCTGGAAGCCACCAAGCTGGCGGCGCTCCTCTCGGAAAACTCCCTGGAGGTGGAGAGGCTCCAGCAGGAGGTGCTGGAGCGGGAGCGGAGAATGTCCGAAGTCAGCGTGGGCATGACCGACCGCATGGTGCAACTCAACGAGGAGAAGTTCGTGCTGGGGAAAGAGCTGCAGAGCGCCATGGAGCAGCTGAGCGCCTTTCAGCAAGGGAAGGAGACCAGGGAGCAGGCGGTGGAGACGGAGGAGAGCCGGCCGCCAGCGGAGGAGGAGCTGCCCACCGCTGAAGCAGTGGAAGTTCTAAGGAAAGAGAACGAGCTGCTGAGAAAGAAGCTGCAGGCGGCTCTTCTCAGCAGGAAGGAGCTCCTCGGCAGGGTTCGCCAGCTGGAGCAGGGAGGAAGAGGAGGGGAAGAGCTGGCCGAGAGCCAGGAGGGGGCGGCTCAGGAGAACGAAGGAGGTGGACCTCACCCTGCCAGCCGTAGCGGCCAAGAGCCTCCCGTAAGGCGGGGCAGGGCCGCCTCCCTGAACCAGCTGCCCTCCGCAAAGAAAGCCGCGTCGCAGGTCGCCCCTGGGGAAGAAGAATGCACGTGGCCACGGACCGTGATTGCAGAGTTGCAGCAGAGCCTGCAGCAGAAGGACCTTCAGATCGACGCCCTGCAGGCTGAGCTCCAAGACTCCAAGTTGGCCTTGGAGGATCAGAATCGGGAGGGGTCCAGCTCAGCAGATTCCGGGGCAGGTGGATCAAGCAGCAAAGCCGACCTTGGCCCGGAAGGAGGACACAAGGCCATCCAAGAAGAGTTCTGTGCGCTGGTCCAGGAGAGGGAAGAGCTCCAGAAGAAGCTGCAGGAAGCGTTGGCCTCGCGCAAGGAGACCATCAAGAAAGCCAAGGAGAAGGACCGTCATCATCGGGAGCTGCTAAAGCAGCAGAAGGATGACTACAGGTTGCTACAAGAGCGGCTTGAGCAGGAAAGCAGGGAGAAGGAGAACCTGCAGGATCAGCTCCAGGTGCTCTCCAAGGCCCTGGAGACCTTCCCTCCTCAGGAATCTGCTGGAGATGCTTCTTCTGAAGGCCCAGTGTCAGGGCTTGTGCAGGGGTTTGGCCAGGAGGTGGCCGAAGAACGGGCTTCCTTGGCGACCGAAGACTCCGTTGTCGGCCAGCTGAAGGCCGACTTTGAGAAGCTTCAGGTTGAGAAGAGAGACCTGGAAGCCCACCTCACACGTCTGGAAGGAGAACTTGAAGACAAGTCTGAAAAGGCGCTGCTCCTCCAGGAACAGGTCGAGCAGCTTCTCGCCGAAGCGGAGATGGCTAAAGCCGCCTGCCGCCAGGCGGAAGCCAACATGGGAAGCCTGAAGCTGGAGTTGCAGGAGAGCCAGGAAGAAACGGCCAGGCAGGAGAAGCTGAGAGGCCACCAAGAGGAGAAGGAACTCAGCAGCAGGGAAGAAATCCAAGGCCTTCGCTCCCAGTTGGCAGATACAAACGAGTCCCTGTGCGGCCTCCAAGCTGAGTTGCAAGAGAAGGAGAACAGGATCCAAGCTATGCAGGGAGAGTTGGACCGAGCGCAGCAGCTGCAGGCCGAGCTGCAGGTGAAATCGGCAGAGGCCCAGTCCAAGGCCCAGCTCCAGAGGAAGCTGCAGGCAGCCCTCATCTCCAGGAAGGAAGCCCTGAAAGAGAGCAAGGGGCTGAAGGCCGCTCTGGAAAGCACCTCTCTCCATCTTCAAGAGGTAGAACTTCGGGCATCTGAGCTGGACAAGGAGAAAGGGGTCCTTTCGGAGAGACTGGCGACCCTCAAGGAGGAGCGGGACAAACTCATCTCCGCGGTGGACGACGCTTTGGTGGAAAACCAGAACGTGACCGGTTCCTGCGAGAGTCTGAAGTTGGCCCTGGAAGGGGTGACTCAGGAGAAGACCAGGCTGGAGGAGGAAATGGACTCGCTGAAGGAAAGGCAGGCCCAGGGGCTCTCCGAGTGGCGGAGGAAGCACGAGGAGCTGCAGAAGGAGTACGAGACGCTCCTGCAGTCGTACGAGAACATCAGCGGCGAGGCCGAGCGGATCCAGCGGGTGATGGAGAGCGTCCGGCAGGAGAAGCAGGACCTGTTCCTCAGGCTCAAAGAGGTGGAAGCCGAGAAGAAGGACGGGGAAGCTCGCCTGCAGGGAGCCGAGCAGGAGATGGAAGGCATGAGGGAGAAGATGAGGAAGTTTGCCAAGTCCAAGCAGCAGAAGATCTTGGAACTGGAGGAAGAGAACGAGCAGCTGAGGTTGGAAATCCATCCTGGGGATGATAGACACGGGGGGACCGATTCTGCTCTTCGAGAAGAGCTGGAGACCTCCAAGAAGAATTGCCAGGCTCTTTCTGACGAGGTGAAAGCTCTGGTGGCCGAAAAGGACCTCTTGAAACAGGAAATCCAAGACTTGAGGCAGACGTTGCAAAAGAAGGAAGATGAGAGCAGCCCCCAAGAGGAGATGGTGGCCAGAAGCAAGGGGGTCAGTTCCACCATGATGTCCTCTTCGGAGGAGGTGACTGAGGAAGAAGGAGAGCCAGACACGGGCTCTGAGGTTCTCGCCACCGTTGGTCCGAGACTTGAGGACCAGAAGGAAGAGCTTAGCACAGCTGGCCCCTCGTGTGACGAAAGCGTTGGGGATGGTCAACAAGTGGCAGAGCTCCAGGAACAAATGGCAGCCCTAGAAGATAAGAGGAAGGTGGCGGTAGAGGAAATGAATGAGGCCCATGGGGATTTGGAGGTCCTGAAGGAAGAGAAGGACCGCCTGGAAGGCTTACTGGCTGTGAAAGGCCAGGAACTGGAAGACCTCCAAGAAAAGGTCACCAAGACGGAGGAAGCTTGTGGGCAAGCCAAGGAACAGCTGGCTGAGGCGTTGAGGTTGAAAGAAGCCTTGGAAGCCGAGAAGGATGACCTTGAAGAGAGGCTGATGAACCAGCTGGCCGAGTTGAACGGGAGCATTGGGAACTACCAGCAGGACATGGCCAACCTGGAGAGCAAGAACCAGCAGCTCCTCAGGGAGATGGAAGGTCTTCAGGGGGCCCTGAGCCGCCTGGAGGACGAGAAGAGGCATCTGTTGAGGGAGAAGCTTGAGGCGGAAGCCGAGAGGAAAGAGAGCGTGGGGAAAGTCAAGAGCGCCTGGAAGGAAGACAACGGCCGGACTCAGACCAGAGAACTTCAGGAGCTGCTGAAAGAGAAGCAGCAGGAAGTGAGGCAGCTGCAGAAAGATTGCATCAAAAGCCAGGAGAAGATCAGTGGCCTGGAGAGAACCATCAAGGCCCTGGAGTTCATCCAGACCGAGTCCAAAAAGGAGCTGGAGAACACCAAGAAGAGCGTGGCGGAGGCAGAGGAGAAGACCAAGAAGGTCCAGGCTGAGTTGGCTTCCTGCAGGGTCTTGTTGGACGACACTCAGAGCGAAGCTGCCCGTGTCGTGGCCGAGAGCCAGAAGGTGAAAGAGGAGCTTCAGGCCACCCAGGCTCAGGTCAGAGGTCAGCTGAGTCAGAAGGACAAGGAGCTGGCGAGACACCTGGAGCAAGAGGAGGCCAAGCACCTGAAGGAGGTCAGGAACATGGACGAGAGATTGGAGGCCTTGCGGAAGAAGCAGGAGTCGGCCGAGGAGTCGGCGCGAGACCTCCAGGCGTCCCTGCGCCAAAAGGACCAGGAAGCCAAACAGCTTCAGGGCAACCTCAACCGCACCTTAGCCCAGCTGGCGGCCTTCACCCGCAGCATGTCCTCCCTGCAGGACGACAGGGACCGGGTGATAGACGAGTCCAGGCAGTGGGAGAAGAAGTTCAGCGAGGCCATTGAGAAGAAGGAGCAGGAGCTCTCTGCCCGAGAGGAGGCCTGCGCCGCCTTGCAAGACCAGGCCAAGAAGATGGCGCTCCAGGTGGAAGACCTCCAGGGCCTCGTGGCCAGGTAAGACGGGAGTTGACCCCTTCCGAGGCTCCCTGGCAATTTTTCAGAACTGGAGCATGTGAGCCATGGGGAAGGGCGCAGATCTCCTCACCCCCATTGTGCTCATTTTAGCGTGGGAGCTGTGGCACAGCTCACTGTAATGCAGTGTTTGCCAACCTTGGCAACTTGAAGATGTCTGGACTTCCAACTCCCAGAATTCCCCAGCCAGCATTCGCTGGCTGGGGAATTCTGGGAGTTGAGGTCCAGACATCTTCAAGTTGCCAAGGTTGGCAAACACTGCCGTAATGTTATTTTGCCCACCCGATGCTGTCTTCGGGTGGCACAGGTGGTGGGTCAAGGCTTGTATATAAACCCCTTGGGCTAACTTGCTCCGGATAGATAAGAATGAAGGTGCAGATAGAGAATGTGGGATGCAGAACTGGTTCAGAACCTCCTGAATCCCACCTCTGGTCTCTACCTACTAACAGAAGAGAACAGTTGTAGCTCAGGGTTGAATTGTGGGATCCTTGGTCCTCTCTGAGGTTGGTTATATGCGAGACCGCCTCCTGCCCCATACATCCCTTAGACCGATACCCTCCCACAGAGAGGGCCTTCTCAGGGTGCCGTCAGCCGGGCAATGCCGACTGGCGACACCCAGGGGAAGAGCCTTCTCTGTGGCGGGCCCTGCCCTTTGGAACGACCTACCCCCTGAATTACGCACCATCACCGACCTCCGCCTCTTCCGCCAGTGTCTAAAGACATACCTTTTTCAACAAGCTGGCCTAGCCTCACCTCCCATGGGGACTTTTAGAAAGTTTTTAAATTGGGTATTTTAACAATTTGGTTTTTAGCATAGGATCGGGATATGCCGTAATGTTATTTTGCCCACCCGATGCTGTCTTCGGGTGGCACAGGTGGTGGGTCAAGGCTTGTATATAAACCCCTTGGGCTAACTTGCTCCGGATAGATAAGAATGAAGGTGCAGATAGAGAATGTGGGATGCAGAACTGGTTCAGAACCTCCTGAATCCCACCTCTGGTCTCTACCTACTAACAGAAGAGAACAGTTGTAGCTCAGGGTTGAATTGTGGGATCCTTGGTCCTCTCTGAGGTTGGTTGTTTTCCTGCAGACGTTCCATGATCCAACTAGATTACATCATCAGCGCTAGAAGGGAAGGGGTGTGTGTGGAATGGATGAGAAGAAGGAGAAGGACTGAGGGATCCGTGGTGCTCCCCAAGTTGGTTTTCTTGCAGATGTCTCACGACCCAACAAGATTGAGATCGTCAGTGCTGCAAGCTTCCAGCACTGGTGATGTTCCCTAGTTGGGTCCTGAAACGTCTGCAAGAAAACCACCAAGCTTCAGAGAGGACCAAGGAGCCCATAATCCTCCTCCTCCTCTCCACAAAACCCACTTCCTTCTAGCACTGGCGATGTTCCCTAGTTGGATCATGAAATGCCTTCAAGAAATCAACCAAGCTCAGAGAGCACCAAAGACCCACAATTCAACCCTGAGCTACAACTATTCTATTAGTAGGTTGAGACCAGAGGTGGGATTCAGACGGTTCTGACCAGTTCTGGAGAACCGGTAACGGAAATTTTGAGTAGTTGGGAGAACTGGCAAATGCCACCTCTGGCTGGCCACGCCCTCCCATCTATTCTCTACCTCCCCAGTCCCAGCTGATCGGGAGGGAATGGGGATTTCCCCTGCCACGCCCACCAAGCCACGCCCACCAAGCCAAGCCACACCCATAGAACAGCTAGTAAAACGTTTTGAATTCCAGCACTGGTAGAGACTTGGCAAAAAAGTCTCTACTACTGGGTAATCAATTATCACCTCTTCCATATTGGAGAAGGTCCTCCTTCACCTTCAAAGCATTCTGAGCTGGCCAAATGGTCCAACCCATTTTTTTGTAACTGCCCCGGGGGTCTCATCCCACCCTTGGCATCAGACATTTCCCCCCTGCCATTCGGTTTCATTTCGCTTTTGCTGAAGGGTCGACAGATCCTGTGCTTTTCTGACTGTCCAGCCTCTGAGAGTCCCTCATGCCCAAATGTGGCGCAGCCTCCAGCCTAACTTCATGGGGATATTTCTCAGAAGCCCTTTGATGGTTCTGCTAGAAGCGGAGAACTGGGTTAGCACTTCGGGTGGCTGGTTTGGAAGCGAGGAAAAGTGAAAGGGACATATGTGGCAGGGAGGGGTCGAACTCAAGCTCAACCCTGCCAAGACTGAGTGGCTGTGGTTTCTGGCACCCCGGTTCAGCCAGATTACTCCAACTCTGGCCATTGGGGGCGAAACACTGGCCCCCATGGAGAGGGCGCGCAATTTGGGTGTCCTCCTGGATTCCCGGCTGTCCTTGGAGGACCATGTGGCGGCCGTGGCCAGGGGGGCGTTTCATCAGGTACGCCTGATGCGCCAATTGCGCCCCTTACTGGACCGGGCTGCCCTTCGCACAGTCACTCAAGCTCTCGTGACGTCCCATCTCGACTACTGTAATGCTCTCTACATGGGGCTTCCCTTGAGGTGCACTCGAAAGCTACAGCTAGTCCAAAACGCAGCCGCGCGGGTAATTACGGGAGCCATCAGATGCTCCCATATAACACCAATCCTGCGCGAGCTGCACTGGCTTCCTGTGGTCTTTCGGGTGCACTTCAAGGTTCTGACGACCATCTTTAAAGCGCTCCATGGCTCGGGGCCTAGTTATATGCGAGACCGCCTCCTGCCCCATACATCCCTTAGACCGATACGCTCCCACAGAGAGGGCCTTCTCAGGGTGCCGTCAGCCGGGCAATGCCGACTGGCGACACCCAGGGGAAGAGCCTTCTCTGTGGCGGGCCCTGCCCTTTGGAACGACCTACCCCCTGAATTACGCACCATCACCGACCTCCGCCTCTTCCGCCAGTGTCTAAAGACATACCTTTTTCAACAAGCTGGCCTAGCCTCACCTCCCATGGGGACTTTTAGAAAGTTTTTAAATTGGGTATTTTAACAATTTGGTTTTTAGCATAGGATCGGGATAATTTAATATTTATTTTAAATTATGTATTTATTCTTGTACTTTTGTATATTTTTAAATTTCCTGTGCGCCGCCCTGGGTCCTTTGTGGAGAAGGGCGGGATATAAATATAAATAAATGAAATGAAAAAATGAACTCAAGGCCCGTGGGGTGCTTAGATCTGACCCACTGGGCCACCCTGGAAACAGCGAAGGACCGGCCCACGGTGCGTCTGCCAGCAAAAACAGACTTTGGGTTCTGTTTTCACTGGCAGAGTGCTTGCGCCACCACAGGCACCCCCAACATAAATAATGCCCCTCCGTGAGGTTAAACACAACCCCTCAAATCGAGTGGGATATGAGCTCTTGTAAGATTCTGCCATTTCTGCCTGCAGCTTGGAACGCAGCCAATCAGCCCAGGAGTCTCAAGCCCAGAAGGAGCTCCAGCACCATCGGGAAGAAGTCGGGTCGCTCCAGGAGGAGAAGCGCAGGTTTGGACTTCAACTGGAAGAGCTCCAGCGGTCCCTGAGCGACTCCCAGAGGCAGGCCCTCCAGCAAGAGGGGGAACTTGGGTCCCTGAGAAAGCAGCTTGCCGATCTGCAGGCCGCCTTCGAAGACTGCGACCGAGCTCGCCTCGAGCGCTCAGAGACGGCGAGGAGCCTGGAGGCCAGTCTTCAGGACTGCAGGCTGAGTCTGGAGCAGCTGGAGGCCGATCTGCGGGCTTCCAAGGAACTGACGGAGAGACTCCACAATGAGATGAGCCACAAGGAGCAGAAGATCATCCGTCTTGTGGCCGCCAAGGAAGAGGCCGTAGCCGAAGCCCTGTTGGAAACCCAAGAGCGGCACAAGGAAGACCTGAAGGAGCTGGAGAACCAGGTGGCCAAGGCCGAGGCGGAGAAGGTGGCCTTGGAGGCCGAGAAGGCAAAAGCTCAGGAGAAAGTGAACGGCCTCATGGAGAAGTTGAGGAACGTCCACGAAGAGAGCAAGCAGCACAAAGCTCAGCTAGATGCCTTCACCAAGTCCATGTCTTCCCTGCAAGATGACCGGGACAGAGTCCTGGAAGACTATCGGCAGCTGGAACAGCGTCACCTGGCCGCCATTTTAGAGAAGGATCACCTCATCCAGGAAGCGGCCTCGGAGAACAACTCCTTGAAGGAGCAACTTCGGAGCCTCCACGGACAGAGGGACGACTTGCACGCGGAGAACGCCAAGTTGGATGCCGAACTGATCCGCTATCGCCAAGACCTGAACCAAGTCATCTCCATCAAGGACACTCAGCAGAAGCAGCTGCTGAAGACCCAGTTGGACCGGATCCAGGCCCTGGAGAAGGAGAAGGCGGGGGTGGAAGGCCAGCTGCGAGAGTCCGAGCTTAGCTTGGCCAACCTAGAGGGAACCGCGGAGGCCCTGCGGCTGGAGAAGCAGGACCTGGACCAGGAGATCGCGGCTCTCAAGTCCTCCGTCTCCCAGTTGCAGGACGAGATGCAGGTTCTGCGGGAAGGGGGCTCCGCGCGGGAGCTGCAGTTGCAGCTGCAAGAGAAAGTGGACGAAGTCCAGAGTTTGGGTGGGCAGCTGTCGCGGGCCAATCAGCAGGTGGCCGGCCTGGAGGAGGAGCTGGCCGGCCTTCACCAGAAGTTGCAGGAGGCGGAAGCCGAGATGAAGAGAGAGCTCAAGAGCTTCCGCCATGACACTGGGCTCCTGCGGAACGAGACCGAGACCGCCGAGGAACGGGTGGCAGAGCTGGCCAAGGACCTCCTGCAGATGGAGCAGAACCTCCTGGCGGTCACAGAGGAGAACCAGGACCTGAAGGCCCAGATCCAGTCCTTCAAGAAAGCCATGGGTTCTCTCCAGGACAGTTGGGACCAGTCTCACGAGGAACGGCGTGCCCTGGAGAAGAAATACGGGGCAGACCTGGAGGAGCAGAAGCAGCTGGTTCAAGGCCTCCTCCAGGAGAAGCTCCACGCTCAGGAGGCGCAAGCAGCCTTCGAGAAGCAGAAGGAGGGCCTGACCTCCGAGCTCGCCGTTCTCCGAGACGCGGCGGAAGAGAAGGGCCTCTCGGAGAAGCTGGAGAAGCTCCAGGAGCAGCTCCAGTCCAAAGACTCGCAGCTCGCCGGCCTCTCGTCGGAGCTGGAGAGGGCCTCGGACCAAGTGAAGGCCTTCTCCCAGGCCATGGCCAGCCTGCAGGCCGAGCGAGACCGCCTGCTGAGCCAGCTGGACAAAACCCGCAAGACGGAGGAGGTGAAGCTCCAGTCGGGTGCCAGCGTCTCTTCCAGCCTGGCCGAAACGTCGAGCCTCAAGAAGGCCCTCTCCTCCCTGCAGAACGACCGAGAGCGCTTGGTAAGTCTTGAAGCTCTTCCGCGGTGGGCAAGGAATACAGAATAACAGAGTCCTGGGGAAATGGGGAAACCCCTGGGGAAAGAATGATAAAAGTAAATACTCGGAAGAAAATTGATTGACTAATTAAAAGGATAGCAAAGTGGGAAGGGAACTTTGAGGTCCTCTAATCTAACCTCCTGCTCAAGCAGGAGACCTTACACCATTTCAGACAAACGGTGGCCCAGTCTCTTCTTAAAACCTTCCAGTGATGGCACATCCATGATTTCTGGTGGCAATCTGTCCCATTGGTTGATTCTTCTCACTGTCAGGAAGTTTCTCCTTAGTTCTAGGTTGCTTCTCTCCTTGATGAGCTTCCACCCGTTGCTTCTTCTCCTGCCCTCAGGGGCTTTGGGGAATAGCTTGACTCCCTCTTCCTTGGGGACCCCCCTGAGATATTGGAAGGCTGCTATCATGTCTCCCC